>JAWQEG010005024.1:0-41867 GCA_033782935.1 Petrolisthes cinctipes
CAGAAAATTGGAGGATAGTGTGTCCTTTTAACACTACCACGAAACACCATTTATATTGAAGGAGGTTGTTTCGTGGCATAATCAGGAGAAATCAGAAGCCACCAAGTCTAATACACGATCACAGGGTCCTTAGCTGAGAGAATATAAATCCATCCGAAAAAACAACTTATAAAAAGAAAAGAAAAAACACTTGACTAGCCTAAACCATCGAGACTCAGCACGCTCATTTGTTTTGGTAAATTAACTAAACCCAGACGATTTTATTTCGCCATGGAAACTACTAGACACATAAGGATTATTTAAAAATATCCTTGTCGTTTCGTATCTCCACTCGGCATCATTACTAAATACAGATGAATTTATTAAGTTAGGAAAGATCACTGACAGACAATCTACTAGACGTATATAGAATGTTTACAAAATATATCCACATCTATTCAATGCACCTGCCCTTAATAAATTGACATCACACATAAATACATATTTTCTTTACTGAAATATTACATTAGAGTGTGAATAACATTTTCTGATAAAAAAAAAATAGAACAATTAGTTTTTATCACTTGTCAAAAATCTCAAGTTCTTTCCTCGTGACCAATTACTCTCTTTCCAGGTCTCAACAATATCTTTTATTTGGAGACGTGGGGATAGACGGTCCCAGGCTCGGGGTATAAAAGTTCTGTTCTTCCCTCCACCGCTTATTAATTAACTGTGAGCCATTAGTTAATTAAGAACTTATAAATTTGAGGGAAAAGAAAGGTGATGCGAGTCCAGTTATGCCGTACACATTCCTACACATCGTCACAGCTTCAAGGGATAAAATGATATCACGTTCTCTAATTCCGCGTTATTATACCGAAACTCACACACACACACACACACACACACACACACACACACACACACACACACACACACACACACACACACACACACACACACACACACAGAAGCACATAAGCACAAACAGAAACACATAAGCACACACATACACACACACACACACACACACACACATGAGCACATAAACACACACATAAACACACAGAAAACTCACAAGCACAAAATCACACACACTCAAAAATACAGAGGCATACAAACACACTGACAGGCCCAATTAAATGAGCTCGTTACTCCCCGTCAGACAAAGATGACAATATTTCTTTTCACACGAGAACATCAATGGAAAATTATAAAGAAAAAAAATTCGCCCCGACACTTCATTTACAACACACACACACAAACACACACAGATCCCAGAGGCGGAGAACAATGACGCCACCTGGTGACAGTGAGTGCAAACCTCATTGTCAAGAGTAATTAGGTCTGACCATCCATTCTTTCTCTACATTATCGCGTTTGGGGCCATTGGTGTGTGCATTAATTGTGCATAAATCAGCTAATTGTATGAGGAGTCGATGCCGAAGCTCATATGCTAATTGTCCACACTCGTACCCTCAGTCAGTCAGTCATAGTGTGTGTGTGTGTGTGTGTGTGTGTGTGTGTGTGTGTGTGTGTGTGTGTGTGTGTGTGTGTGTGTGTGTACTGTCAGTGATGATAGTGTAGCTTTGACTGACAAATTACTACAGTGATTATTTTATATCTATTGTTAAGCTTAAAGAGGGAAAGGATAAAATAATGAAAGGAAGAGAAAATAGGGATGAAAAGGTGATAATAATGAAGGGAAGAATGAATAAAAGTTAAGTGATGAGTTGATTATAATATGATGAAATGTATTTAACTAATATGTTTTATATATATGCAACAATTAAATGAAGGGTAGATGAATAATTTGCTCTCATACAGCTTGAAAGAGAAGTGGTATGTGTCAGTACTTGTCTGTCCCGTTTTTCTGTCTTCCTGTCTGTCTGTCTGTCTGTCTGTCTGTCTGTCTGGGATTGTCCATTTGTATGTTGCTCTCCCCTTTCTTGGTGTATGTGTGTGTTCGTCTAATCAAAGGTGAATGAGTGTCTGATTACCACTGCCAGTAAGTACCACACAGCTTTAATTAATAAACTTCACTCAAGTGTTGACACCGTAATATTTTCTTTATGCATATGGAATGTGATACTTACGATCGGTGCAAATTTACACTGCCAGCTTTCGAATAAACTCCCTTAATAATCAATGCTACAAATATTTTCCTTTCTCTGGACCAGGGAGAAAAACAGAGCTTAAAATTTCTCTCACCTTCCGTTTCAAAATATCTTCGAAAATTTCCACAAATGGGAAAGTGTTAACGTGGTTGTCTTTTTGGTGTTGTTTTTGTTGTTGTGTATTTTTCCGTTCATACTTCTTTATACCAATTTTTTCTTTGACAGATATGCAAATAGAAAACAGAAAATGGCCATTAAATAACTCGGGTAATTTCAAATATCCACTGAAAAACACACCAGGCATGAAAGCACCCTTTTGAATTTTAATGCATTAATTTTAAAAAAGGCAGAAATTAGTCCATTCTTCTGTTGCATTGGTAAAATATCGTTCCTCCTCCAAAAATCATGGTAACAAAAAACACGGTCATTTTTCTATTGCCCTCTTAGATTAACCTTTCCTCATCAGAAAACCTAAAACTTAATCGTCATCTCATAGGTGGTGAAAATTCTCACTTAAACAACCTCCGATAGTGACACTAAACCACGGCTCACTGGCAGCCACGCTCAGCTCAACTTGGGCCCCATTACTCCAAATTTAGCACCAGTGTTTTTGCAGAACCTAATAACCCTCGCCTCCCAAATTTGCCAAAGTGGAGTCTGTGTCGAGTTTTCTTAATTTTTCCATTTTTTTTTAGCGCACTGTAATCCGTGTGAGGGAGGGAGTTGGGAAAAGGAGAGGGGGTATATTCTGAGGAGAGGTGCGACGGGGAACGGATGGAATAAAAGGGTGGGGACGGAAGGAAAATTAGAAGGGGAACAAGTGCGATGAATGAATGGATGGACTGGAGGGAAGAATGGGTGAGAGGGGGACAGTGTAGAGAGGGAACAACGAAGGGAGGATTTGCCTGGAGCAGATAATGTGTAGTCCAAGAGGTGTGTGGGATGAGACAGCTTGCTAGGAACGTGAAATTTCCTGAATGAGGTGGGGTATAGGATGGGAGGTAGACTATGAGGGAAGGATTTTTGTAAGTAGGAGAAGGAGTGAAGAATGAATGGAAGAACTGAAGTGGATGGGGAAACGTATTGTAAATGAATGGACATATACCAGAAGAATGGGAACTTAATGGGAGATGAATTTATGGATGGATGAGAAAGAAAAGGACAGTTTAAAGACGTATGGATAAGATAGGTGGAAGGGGTAGACATGGATGAAAGGAGGTCACCTATACTGGAGGGTTGTTTGGGAAGGAAACCAATGGGTGAGGATAGGGGTTAATGGGTGTAGGAGCACCATTCCCACACTGACGCAAACGAGGCATAACTTAAGAGAATAGCAACTCCAGTGAAGGTGGATTCCAGAGCGAGGGAGTGAGTGAGAGAGTGTGTGAGATTATCAGAGCAGGAGGGAAATGGGAGTATATTGGATTGAGAGACTTAGAGCGAGTGTATGTGAGAGACAGAGTGTTAGTGTGAGAGAGAGACTGAGGGTATTAGTGTGAGTGAGCTGGAATGAGTGAGGGCACAAAAGGAAAGAGACAAAAGGTGACGAGAGTGTTAGAATGATTAAGAGTCATCGTACTATAAAAGACAAAACTCGTGTCGCTGTCTTGTCCAATGATTTAATATAACTTGTGAAACATAATGAAAATCCCACCACAGTAACGTTCGTGGCCAGTATGGTTAGCCCTCTACCATATATTTTCACCAGATTTCACGACACGAATTTTGTCTTTGATAGTACATGAAGAATTCGGTGCAAGTAACTGCGAGTGAGTGTGAGCAAAATTATTGTGCGAGAAGCATTATTTAACAGAGTGACAGGAATGAGTGGAAGAGTAAGTGAGGATGGGCAGTATATTAGAGTACAGTGATGAGATAATGAATAGTAAAAGGGTATGTATGTAGCATTAGAAAAAAATAGAATGAATATGCGATACGTCTGCTGGAGGCTGTGGAAGAGAATACAGACAGTGTACTTCAAATGTGGAGATCAAGTGAGAATGAGGGAGCCTGAGGATTTGAGTAATGAGAGTGGAAGAGTGAGTGAAGCGTCAAAGGAGAGAAGAAGAGCCTGGGTGTTTGTGGAGTGTGGAGGGAGGGACAGGGCAGGTGTGAAGAGAAATGAGGGAGAGAATGAGCGTGAAATGATAAGAAGGAGAGTGAGTTACCAATTAAGAAGGTTAGAATGAGTGTTTGAGTCGTCTGCAGTGTAAGGGTATAGATAGATAAATAAACAAAGACATTGATAAACTGATAGATCTATCGACATTGACAGATACAATGATATCTATCTATCTATAGAATAAAGAGAGAGGGAGAGACCTGAATGAGTGGCACACTGTTCAAATCCAGGGTGCCATTACCAAGGTGCCATCAGATGGAGGGGAAGGTGCCACAGAGGTAGGAGAGGGTGCCATAAGAGGGAGGGGAGGAAACGTCAGAAAGAGGGAGAAAGGGAGGGAGGGAAGGAAGGAAGGGAAGGAGTAAGTGGGAAAGAAGGGAGAGGGGAATACCATCAGTGGGAAGGAGGCAAGAATTAAGGGAGAGAGGGAAGCTATCACAGGAAGGGAAGAAGGAAGGGGAAGCGGGGTGCTATCAGAGAGACAGAGAGGAGAGGGTTAGAGGGAGGGAGGGAGGGAGTGGAGCCATCAGAGAGAGAGAGAGAGGGAGAGAGGGAGGGAGGGGAGAAGGGTGCCATCTGGAGGGAGGAGTGCCATCAGAGAGGGAGTTACGGTGTCATCTGGCCCCTACTCAGTGTTCAGGTGGGTGGCACTCTCAGCCGGTGTGGTGGTGGTGGTGGTGGTGGTGGTGGTGGTGGTGACAGGGATGGTGGTGGTGACAGGGATGGTGGTAGTGGTAATGTTGGTTGTGATAATGTTGATTGTTGTGGTCGTGTCGTACATATAGGTGGTTTTGGTGGTGATGGGGTTGTGGTTGTTGTGGTGATGGTGATTATTGTAGTGATAGTAGTGGTTGTGGTGATAGTGGTGCTTGTGGTGATGATGGTGGTTGTTGTGGTGATGATGGTTGTTGTGGTCATCATGGGGTTTGCATTTGTAATGTTTATTATTAGCGATAGGAATGGTACTGGTATTTGTAGTACTGGTATTCGTACGGGAAGATGGTGGTAGCATAGAGAGATAAAACAGAGAGAGATGGGAAGTGGAAGGCTACAACGAAATGGAAAATAGAAACATGGAGATGACGCAGGTGGACTTTGAAAGAGGAAAGATATTAAGGGAACAGAAGGAAGGTGGAGATAGAGCAGAAGGGTGGAAGGAATAAAGGAAGAGAATATAAGGTCAGGAAAAATATGGAAGTGCAGAAGGAGGAGAGAGGGGAGAAAGGATGAATTTAGGAGGACAATTGAGGGGTAGAAGAAGGAGAGCAGAGAGAGTAGAGGCAGGGCAAGAGGAGAGTTGAGGTAGAGCTGGAACAGATGGAGGAGAGTGGTGGGGGGAGGGACAGCTGGGGGAGGGAGGTCACAGCATATCACAGTAGCCAAGATTAAGTCTGGTGGCCAAGTTTGGGTCGAAAAGTTTGCACCAGTCCCCGGACACACGCCTAACTTCACTCTCCAGTTTGACAGTACTGTTAGTTCACTTTTTAACTCCAAATCTGTCTCTCTTTTATTATTTCCTCATAAAAAGATTGCCTTATGGGTGAACACTGGATAATAGGAATCAATCCACGATGATAGAGTTGGGGGACTTATTTCAACATCCTAAGGACTTTTACAAACAGCTGGAAAAATGAAGTTTGGAAAAATGCCATGTAATATTTAGAGCACAGACACTGAAACTAGGAAATATAAAAACACACATATTGTTTTGTTCTATAACTAGGTGGGACGGTCAAAAAGGCATACACAAAAAAAATAATGAGAAGATAGATACGGTAGTTTTATGACTTTCCTTTTATTTCTCACACCCACAACTTTACCCACCTTTTCACAACATACGAGTCCTACACTTCTCCATCTACTTAAACCTTCTCATCTCCTTGCCTTCAGATCTACTGATATTACTGATATTCGAGACTTTTAGTTTTGTTACTACTTATACTTCAGTACTTCCCTCCATCTCCATAACACATTCATGAACACACAAACAAACGTCTTACATCACACACACACACACACACACACACACACACACACACACACACACACACACACACACACACACACACACACACACACACACACACAAAGTCACTCTCATTCCAACGTCCCAAACACACACGCCACACACCTGTCCCACCACTCGACCTCACCTGTCCTCCACTCAACCAGGTCAACTCGGCAGGTAACCTCATCAATTAATTAACCAACCAACCAACTCACCTGGACGCTCTCTGGCATAACCCACTTCACCATCAGGCTAATTAGCAACAATGTGCATATTTAATTAGCGGATATTGAAGCTGCATTTTAGGGGCATTTTGTAATTATTAATGTTAATGATGGGGAGGTTATTTTGGTTGAGAGCAAAGTGATTTTCACACTAGCAGTAATGATGGTCGTGGTAATCGTGTTGATGTTGATGGTAGTTGTGGTTGTTGATTCTCCTTTGCTTGTGGTAGTTGTATTAATGTTTGTGTTGGTGGTGATGGTCATAGTCGTGATGAAAATGGGGGTAGTGGTTGCTGATTGTGTCTTTCTTTCCTTTGGTAGTTGAATTTTGATGTTAGTGATGGTCATAGTAGTGGTGATGGTGGTGGTGGTAGGGGTGATGGTAGTGGTGGTTGTCGTGATAATAATGATGGTGGAGAGTGATTTTATGCTGCTACGTAGATGTGTTTGTAGTAGTAGTAGTAGTGGTGTTGAGGAAATAGATGTTGATGGACTGTTTGTGGTAGTAAACGTCGGTTGTGTTATGATGATGATGGTGGTTGTGAGTATTGTGGAGATGAATGTGGTTATTTATGGTTGTGCTGTTATAGTGAATTATGTTGTTGGTATTGTTTATGGTTGTTCATAGACGTGATGTTAACTTTATTATTATGTTTGTTTTTGGTGATGGTGACTCCTGCAGTGGTGTGGTCTGGTCTTTGCTTCGATACTATCTTTGTTGATTATACCGGCTTAGGTTTTCATAGATATTGAGCTTGTGATGTTGGGCGTCGTTGTACTTACAGTGGCTTGGGTTTCAGTGTCGGTGGTTGTTATTGTGGACGCTGTTGTTGTTGTTATTGTTGTTGTTGTGGTTGTTGTTGTGTTGTTGTTGTTGCTGTTGTAGAGAGATAAATTGTTTTATTTTTTATAGAGTTTTCGAATGCGTGAGTGTGTGCTGGCGAGACGACTTAAATATTTGCATAGCGTAATCACTTCTGTTCTGTTGCACACATGGAATAAACGGATTAGATACAGTTAAGTATAAAAGGCGGTTAAACAATGAGTGGATGGCTTTGTGAAGTATGGTGCGCAATATTAAATACAGTATTCAAAATAGTATATCCATATGAAGCAAAGACTGGAATGCAGTTGTGTATTTTCAATTGTACTTTCCCGTCAGTCCTCAGGAAGCTGATTTCATTTCACACTCGAGTGCCCAATTGTTAATTCTATCCCTCTACTTCTTGGAGAATACCAGTTATTTGAACAATGTTTGGTATTCACTCACTTATTCGATTTAAAAGTCACTTGGGAAACATATATAGTCATATAATACTTAAACAGTATAAATGTTTACAACCTACAAACGATTTTGTTGCTATAACGGGTAATAATGTAAATGCTAATTCTTATTAAACGTAAACATTTTAGAATTATAGACAAATATTTTCACCCAAAACTTTTATAAGTGTTTTGTCATCCACGTTTGGAACAAAATAAACGTACCATATCTAACTTTATATGAATATTTCAAAATTAAATGTTATAATGTAAACTAACCGTCATCAACCTTCCTAACACAACTATGAAATTTTGTACTGAACGTTTGTTATTCGCTTCGTGCTGGAAAATTGTGTACATTAAAAATTCAAAAAGTCAAATGGCATGCCAAGGTTTCTGGGTCCACAACATGACAAGACAAAATCCAATTTCTTCGTCTTGGCGGTAAATTAAGACTTCATTTTCCACCTGCGTGCTCTTAAAACTTTCCTTAATCTTAACAAGTGTTTCAATATTCTCACGGCGTTAACTTTCACATTTTCTCTTCGTCTAAGTTGCCCCTCGTCCGTTTTGTTGCGACTCAGTTTTTTTTTTTTTTTTTTTTAATTACTTGCTCACTTGTTTACTGTTTCACTGTGATGAAGAGTTGTATAATTCTTTTACCCTGCAGCCGAGCACCATCATGTAACCGTATGCCGGTACGAATATATCTACGTAATTTATCTATGCATTTTTTTTTATCTTATTCTATGCATAACCGGATCTAATTCCTTGAGGACTAACCACTGTCTCTCTGGCTGAAGTGTGTTTACTACCTGAACTACGAGGTGTGTGCAAATCTCGAGCCATTTAGTCTTTGGAAGGCAGATGGGATATTAAATTATTTTTTTTCTTCGAATGTTTGTCACTCTTCGTAGATGAGGGTGTACCCAAATGATAGGAGAAGATTGACAACGTTGGGTGACCTCGTGGAACGGCACCTCGACGTACGTACACTTCCTCTGTGATGACGGAACTTCCCTCACTCAGTAACTCGGCAACTCGCTAAGTTTATATGCTTTCACGTTCCTATGAAGATACACATCCCTGACTCTCTCAGTCTCCCTGGTAATTCTGCACAACTTTCCTCCACATTATAACTAAGACTCAGCACAATTCTCTTACTTACTTCAGTTATGACTATACGACTCTATAATATATCTTCACACCAGCCATATATTTCTCCAGTAGAATTACATACAGAGGAAGAAAACTGACTCGTTAATAACATTTTCTTCCTCTTATAACCATAAGTAAAAGTTTCCATGGAAAAGTCCGTTATATATCCGTCTCTGCCTCAGCCAAAGTACTTTTGCTGTATGATCATTCACACTGCATTATGTCCTTGTAATTACGTGTACCTCTTAACAAATCTTAATACTATCTGTATTCATAGCCCTAAATATATATGATCCCTCTATATCTCAACTAACTTTCTCTATACTTCTACCCAACA
This sequence comes from Petrolisthes cinctipes, assembly GCA_033782935.1. Classification (NCBI taxonomy): domain Eukaryota; kingdom Metazoa; phylum Arthropoda; class Malacostraca; order Decapoda; family Porcellanidae; genus Petrolisthes; species Petrolisthes cinctipes. The sequence goes on from JAWQEG010005024.1 coordinate 9,209, forward strand.
GGAGGTGCGGGAGAGCGACAGAGGTTTCGAGTGAAGCCAGAGAGTGTGGAGGTGAAGGAGGGGGAGGACGTGTTCCTGGAGTGTGCAGTAGAACACCAGCAGGGCAAGGCGCAGTGGACTAAAGATGGATTCGCTCTCGGTGAGTCTTTACTTCTCTTATCCATTCTTGTCCTTGTTATCTCATTACGTCATATATTCAACTTCTGATGTTAGATTCATAGCCTGCATCGAGGACTTGTGAACCGGGAATATAGTGTAGTAAGGAAAAGAAGGAAATGCTTTGTGTAGAACTACTACCAGCACCACCACTGTTGTCTAATTAAATTACAACCACCACCACCAATGCATTTCATTCTTCATAATTGCATTCAACACTCATGCATATTCATCACCATCACTTCCACAACCACTAGCATTTCGTCCACCACCACCACCACCACCACCATCACCACCACTACCCATCTACCACTACACTCTTACCACCACAACATTTTCAACACTCATTCACATCACTGACTCTCCTCCAATTACTTCTCTTTTCGTTCCACTCATGACTCCACTAACACCCACCCACCCACCTCTAGTCACATCCATTTAACAAACCCACGTCGTTCTATAGCGGGATTAGCTCAGCGGGTTAAGTGCAAAGGAACCAACTCTGATCTGCGCTTGGGTCGCTCGCACTCGGCTGAAAAATCCAACGTGTCACGCTTTTGTCCTCCCAGCATACGTGTTCATTTGCCCTGGTTTAGCTGAGAGGTCTTCCCTTTAGGAGTGACATATCAGCCAACTGGGTAAAATGGCTCTCACTCCACGTCGGTAAATCCCGGTGGAGAAAGTTGTTGTGCTGATGGTGATGGACGCACCAAGCCTGAAGTACTTTAAGGGACCTTCTGTTGTCGGTGAATGGTAGGCCTACTAATTCACCCAAACTTCGCGACAGAACAGATTTTTTTTTTTCCACTCGTTACTGAGGAATTATAGTCTGCTTCCTCGTAATGAGTGGAGGATTCAGTAGCATTTCATGACCACACAATATAAATACTTACTTAAAGAATTTTGACGTCCCTTCGGTTCCAAATCTATAACATAATCCCCTTCAACCTTCCTTACTTTCTTTATTCGTCCCTCAAAGCTTACTATTCCTCTCATCAGTCTTCTTCCTCCAGGACATAATGATCCCAGGAAGCTTTCGGGTTGACATTAGCTTTATCCTTTCAATCAGTTATTCAATCCATCAATCAACCCAACAAGTGAAACATCATGGATAATACAATCAAAATACATAACACGAAATCACACGAAGCTTACCGAGAGACAGCACTTCCATCTGGTTGGTTGATACGTCTCTGTTACTCCGGAATCCCCAATTACTGTCTTTAATTAAATGCTCTTCCGCCTGACACTGGCTTCCTTTGTACTCTAATTCACTTTTCCTTCCTCTGCAGCGTAGTACTGGTTACATGTTTGCATTTACAAGCGATTGCTAATCTTATAATCGGGTTCTTTCTGCTGGACGAAATCAACTCTCAGAAGCAAGATTACATTCATGTATTTTCCATTGTGGCTGTTCAAAAGAGAGGGAGGGACTCCAGTGCAATGCTGTAACCTCATTCATTTCTCTTTCCCAACCGAGAATCAAATATTATGACACGTAAAATATTGGCATCGAGTGAAACACAATTATTATTTCGTTTTCTCTAAAGCGAATATACAACAATAAGTCATGTAAAATGTCGGTTTTTATCCCCGTTTTGTACTAAACCCCCAATTGCCCTTTACAACTGTGCTCAGCGACCAGTTATAGTTAGGTATCTAGTGCTATGCGGTCTACATAACTTCTCATGTATCATTGGCAGGAATTGTAGCTTATTTGAATCGTTAGAATGTGGTTTGTAGTATTACCAAGGAGAATTTATTTGTATTATACTGTATACAACAGATAGATATATCATTCAAAAAATAGTCAAGATGAACACTGTAGATATTTGAAGAGCTGCTGTGTCACCGTCAATTGTATGTATTCAATAATAAAGAAATACAAATATCGGTCACCTAGAATAATATTGAACCGTAATATTTATCGTCAATATTTACATATCTTTTGTCACAGATATTAGTGAGGAATTAAGGAGGAGCGAGGGGAAGTCTCTCAGATCCTGATTCTGCACTCTCTTCTAGTGGCCACAATGGGTGACTTTTTCTGTTCTTTGGTATAAAGTTTCAGACAGGAAGGGAACGGGGTTTTATATACGTATGAACAGACGAATAATAATTATCTCTACAAACACGCTGTATAATTATTATACTACTTGAATTACTTTTATAATTATAGAGAGGTATAAAGTAATGGGACTAGCAATGCATACCCGGTACCGCCCTGGGACAGATTACGCTCGTATCCTCAGCTGACCTTCTGTAATTGTGAACTCACAGGCGCTGCAGGATCATTGATCTTCATGATACAGTCTGGATCAGGCACACATTGTCTGACACACCAATCTCTTTTCATATACAAACGTCCATCTTATCAGGGGATGAAAATTAAGAGGTTAAGATGAGACTTTCTGGCCGGGTAAATCGGAGGCCGGTTACTGTTACCTCGAAGCTTTGCCACCACCACCACCACCATCATCATCACCCACCCTACCACCACCACACTGTCTCCAACCCTCAATCATCACCATCTCTACCTCCACCTCCCACACACTAACTCACCACTAAGGGGCAACGTAACAAGCCAGAGGTTCACACAAACTCCCTCGCATCACTGCCCTCCAGCCTCGTCCCTCCCCTTCAAACAGTCCATCACTACAAAATTCTTGGCCACATTTTTCTTTCCCCCAAGGCACCCTTAACCTCCTCCACACCCAGACACTCCGGCCTCACTTGCTCTGTCCTCAGTCACTAGTTTTTCTATTTGTTTTCACACTGTATCCACGATGACAATTCAAGATGTCATTGTTATGCTCTAGGGTCCACCTTAAGGTTCTTATGTTATTTCTCACTCTGTGTTCAAGATGTAATAGAATTTTTTGCATTTTGTCTCATGCTGTCCCCACACTATCCCTACAATGTCATTGCTAAGTTCTTGTGGCAACAGCTCAATCCAGACAGCCTTCAAAGTCTCTCTGCGGCTCATTCAATAACAAAAACAGAGAAATGGGAATTATTCTGACATGGCATAGTTTGAGGTTAGCAATTAGAAACATTCAACATTATGATGGAACAATATACAATGTTGTAATTCCCTAACGAAGAAATACCTTAACCTGGTACAGTATGAGCAACCAAACATCGTCCAACTACTATGAAATAAGAAAGAGAGAGAGAAAAAAAAAAACCTATTTACGGACAATATTACCTGACAATATCTCACTACAACTTGGAGTGTATAACCTGTTGAAGGATCATGAGCCCAAGCTTCGTCAGGAAAGTCTTCTCTTCATAGGGCTGCTTTTCACGTCCATATTGTCTACGCAACTCTACATCACAGGGTTACTACTATGAGGGCTGGAGTGGGGAGGCAAGTTAGGAGATAATGAAGTTAATATTCGCGGTGAGATGCGATTATGTGAACTTGGCCTGTGTGAGACGAGAGGCAAGGCAGGGCAGGTTGAAGGAGAAGGGAAGGACGTGAGGAAAGGGAAAAGGGAAGGAAGGGAGAAGAGAGAGGAAGGGAGAAGAGAGAGGAAGGGAGAAGAGAGAAGAAGGATAAGAGAGAAGGAGGGAGAAGAGAGAAGGAGGGAGAAGAGAGAATGAGGGAGAAGAGAGAAAGAGGGAGAAGAGAGATGGAGGGAGAAGAGAGGATGAGGGAGAAGAAAGGAGGAGGGAAAAGAGAGAAGGAGGGAGAAGAGAGAAGGAGGGAGAAGAGAGATGGCGAGAGAGGGCAAGGATGAAGGCCAAAAGGGCAGAGAGAGAGAGAGAGAGAGAGAGAGAGAGAGAGAGAGAGAGAGAGAGAGAGAGAGAGAGAGAGAGGCCAGCCTCATCTACATACAGTACAAACAACCTCTCAGTCGGGATTCTCGTTAGGGTGCTCTTTGCCGCTGTTGTTTTCCTTGCTGTTTTTCCATTTCGCTTTCTGATGGACCTACATATACTACTCCTCCTTTTCCTCCTCCTCCTCCTTCTCCTCCTCCTCCTCTTCCTCTTCCTCTTCCTTTTCCTCCTTCTCTTTCTCCTTATCCTCCTCCTCCTCCTCCCCCTCCCCCTCCTCTCCTCCTCCTCCTCCTCCTCCTCCTTCTTCCATATTCTCTTCCACTCTCCTGTTCTATCATTGTTTTTTTCTCACTGTGTCTACGATCATGAGGTATCTTTCTTTAATTCAGTATCTCTCTCTCTCTCTCTCTCTCTCTCTCTCTCTCTCTCTCTCTCTCTCTCTCTCTCTCTCTCTCTGTATTTCTATGTGTGTGTTTATTTGCTTTTCTGTGTAAGGGTTCCTGTACTTTGCCTTCCTTCCTTTCACTGTCTTTTTGTTTTTTAGTTTTTGTTTTACTCAATTGTTTTTCCACTTTTCTCAGATTAATTTTATATCTACCCCATTATCCTTCGTCTGCCCGTCTGTCCGTCTGTCTGTCTGTGTGTCTATCTGTCTGTCTGTATGTATGTATGTATGTATGTATGTATGTATGTATGTATGTATGTATGTATGTATGTATGTATGTATGAATGTATGTATGTATGTATGTATGTATGTATGTATGTATGTATGTATGTATGTATGTATGTATGTATGAATGAATGTATGTATGTATGTATGTATGAATGTATGTATGTATGTATGTATGTATGTATGTATGTATGTATGTATGTATGTATGTATGTATGTATGTCTCTCACTCAGGTAACCCAAGTGGACGAATTACAGGCTAACCCTCTCACTACAGCCACACACACTATTACCCTTCCAGATTAACAACATCACCGGCTATTGCAAGTCCGGACTTTGCAATATATCTCACATGCTCTCTGTATTCTGTCTCTTTCTCCTTTTGTCCTTTTCTTCATTTATTATTTTCTTTTTCCTCACTTTCAATTTTTTGTTTTCCTTTTCCCTTTCTCACATGCTCTCTGTATTCTGTCTCTTCCTTATTTTGTCCTTTTCTTCGTTTATTATTATCTTTTTCCTCACTTTCAATATTTTTTCTTCTTTTCCCCTTCGTACACCCACTAAATTTTTCCTGTACTGTATAATTATATATATGTTTGTCTTTTCCTTTAATTTTCATCTATCTTCATTTTTCTATTCATTGTTTTTCTCTTTACATAACTTTCTCTAACTTCATCACTTCACCGTCTCCTCTCTTCACACTTTGCATATTTTTTTTCCTTTTAGTTTATCATTTCATTATTTTCCCTCTTCTCTTTCTCTCTGTCCTTCCTTCCCTTCTCCCTCGCTTGTCTTCCCTGTGTCTTCCCTCCTGACCTTTCGCCCCCTTTCTCAATTCTCTCCACTTTTCTCTCACTTTTCTCGTCCTGCATGCCTTCCCTGTCTCCTTTCTTTCTTTTATCCATCCTTTTATTAATTATTGCCTTTCCTTCCTGTCGTCATTTCTTATTCTCTCTCTCTCTCTCTCTCTCTCTCTCTCTCTCTCTCTCTCTCTCTCTCTCTCTCTCTCTCTCTCTCTCTCTCTCTCTCTCTCTCTCTCTCTCTCTCTCTCTCTCTCTCTCTCTCTCTCTCTCTCTCTCTCTCTCTCTCTCAGTTTCTCCTCTTTCTACTCCCTTTGTATCATCTCTCATCCTTCTCTATTTGTACACTTTTTTTTACTTATCTCTGTCCCCTTTAAGTTATTCAGACTCAAAAATAAATCATTGCACTTTTTCGTCTCCTATGCAAACAGGCTTCCCTTTTGCATTAGGGCCCCCATTTGCTATTCAAAAATATCTGTTCGATTTTTTACCTAACGTTCTATACCATTATCTCGTCTTATTACCAAACAAACTCTTATTTCCATTGCCCCTAGATACAGCACCCACCATCTTCCTCTCCCAACACCCTTCACCCTAGTAGTTTTTATTCTCTCTCTCTCTGGTTCTAAGGGTCATTAATATCCCCTTCTGCATTTCCCCTCTTAAGTCATTCCCTCATCGTCTCAAAACCCTTTATATGTTCGACTTCAAGACGTGCCCTCTCTTCCTTAGCTCTCCCTCCTCCATCTCGCTCTTCACTCGCCCCTCATGTCCTTCCTCCCTTCACTAACCTTTCGGTGCCTACTCACTATACTCAGTAATTCCTTTGACATCTCCACTGTAACACACTCTTCCCTCACACTCATCACCAGCCTTCACTCTTCCCTCACTTTCTCCTCAATCTCCTATTTCCTTATTCACTTTGTCTCACTTCTTACTCTTCTATCATCCACTAATCACTAACTCTCCATCCTTCGACCTATTCTCCCTTTATCTTCAACTTCTTATTACTTCGTTCACTATTTTCACATTCCTCACTTTCCCTCAGAGCTTGAATCTGGTATACATTAATTTTTACTTTAACTAGTAGTATAACAACCACTAGTTGACAATATCATCCTCCTTGCTATGGGTTGTAAGACTTTTTAAAGCTTTATTTGACTTTGTAAATATCTATAACTCTTTCCACCCACCCACTCTTCACTCAGACCTTTCTCTACCTCTATGCACTCCAAGTTAATATCAATATTTTTTCGCTCTCCCTTCCTACTTCCAGCTCCTCTCGTCACCGTCTCATCACAGTTCCCTCCTCCTCCGACGTTTTCCTGTCTTATCTTCATCATCTCATTATCCCTTACACGTAATCTTCACCTTTTCCTTGTCTCTCATCCCCTCACTTACGTCCACTCTACCGTCCTTCACCAATCAATCTTCTTCATTCAATCCTTCGCATCACTTCTCTATGCACATTGAACTAAATCAATTACGTGTGCTTCATACGTAATAAATAAATAAATAAATTAATAATAATAAATAATTCAATAAATAATAAATTAAATTATGGATGATTGTAATTTTTTAAGGATTCGAATTACATGATTCGCATAAACTAAATATTCTGAATGAAATCATGCACTGACCCTCTCTCTGTGCATAATTATCATCTATTCTTTATTCGCTTTTCGTTTCTTTATCTTGTTTCTTTCTTTTCTTCGTCTTATGTTTATTCGTCGTTTTCACCTTCAAATGAAACACTTCCTGCGTACGAAAATCAGTTAAATTTAGTTTCAGTTAGTGTTTTTTTCATCTAGTCTTTCCCGCTTTTTCTCTTCCTCTTTCTATTGCTCTATCTCTCATCACCATCACTATAATCACACTGAACTATCGCCATTCTTTCCCTCTCATTCCCCCACGTCTCTTCTTCCTTCCGTCAGTTCATTACACCTCTTCATTGTCCTTTATACTCCTCTTGACTCTTTTATGATCGTATAATTACCACTTCTCTACCTCTCAGTCATCAGTCACCTCTCAGCCACCACACCACACTCACGTCCCTCCCCATCTCCTCTCTCTCTGCTCTCTTCCACCACCAACATCTTAACCAATTTCCACGATACGGTCCTACATTTCCCTCCCACATCTGTCCCCACATTATCAAACAAACTCTATCCTCGCTCTGTCCTATTCTCTTCTCTTCCTCAAGCATCCAAACCAACTTTAATTTTGACACTCGTGAACATCTCTCCTCCACACTTCTTCCCTGTATATCAAACATCACACTTTCAAACCCCTTTCTCACTCGCTTAGACAATCTTCTTTCTAAAATACTATTCACTTCTTACATATTCTTACTTCTTCGGTACATTCACATACCTATCCATCCATCTATCTACCTCTTTCTCTATTTAGTTCCTCTCTTCTCTTTCTTTGCTTCTCACATTCTCTCTTCCTCTCTACCTATCTATCACTTCCTCACTCTCTATCTTTCCATCAAATTCGCTCTCTTCACTTCCATTCCCCTCTACTTCCCACACCCTCTTCTTTTCACTCCCTTTCTCTTCCACACCCGTCCTCTCGTTCCCATCACCTGCACCTGACACGCACACCACACACACCTATTCACCTCGCTAATTGCACCTGCCTGGCCTATTTGTCAATGCTGGTGGTGAGAAGGAAAATGCATTCACTGTATTTTCCTCTTCCTGGTATCGTTGCTTCCTGGTTATTCTTTCATTCACTCGTCTATATTTGCTGAGTGATGGATATACCTTCCACTTTTTCATATTCTTTTCCTTTTAATCTTTGCTTTCAATCGTCGTATTGCACGAATTTTAATGAATAATTTAAACAATCGATATTTACAGAAACAGATATCTATATATGAAGCTTCAACGCATTTGCACTTATCGTCAAATCAAACTTACTCCACGAACATAAGTATAATATAATGAGGAGCATGAAGATAGACAAACTGTATGAAATTTTAGAGTACTGTATACCAAGCAGCAGTCTAACAACGAATGAACGACCTGTCCTATTTGCCAACGTTATCGATGTTGACAAATACAGGTACAGTACATCTGTGTCTGAAATATGTTTCATTCTCGGAACTTTCCTCGGTCAGGGTCGCAACACTTTCCATGGGACCTTCCCTGACTTTAGACACATCGGTAAAAGAAGAATATAGTTATCTAAGTACACTCGCAATCCAAAATATGTATCCAGTCTTCCTTCAAATAGCTTGATCGAGTATTAAGCGAACTCAAGTAAATATGAAACAGGATAAGAGTGTAATTGGTTCACTAGTATGTCAAATGATTCGAAACTTCAACAAGATCTGGATACAAATTTTGGATTGCGAGTGGACCTATATGATACCAGATGACAGGATTAGAATACAATATATTCAAACTATATTCTATCTGTCTTGGTTGTCTGTGAATGAATCTGTCTATGTGTTACGACAAAGCCGGTCTGATGGCTCCATTAAAAGCTTATCAAAACTTTCGTATCACTCATTGTCATCAGTGAACCCGTAGCTTATCTTGAATATGGTCTCTTTGACTGAGAACCTTGTAAATCTCATCCAAGTCAAACCTACTCTCAGGGCAACAGGAATCCCAGCTGTGATAACTGCACCACAAAAATCTGAAAGTATCACTGAACTTAATAGAATCTCAAAGAAAAAAAAAAGTGTGTGAGAGAGAGAAAAAGAAAGAAAATGACACGACTTGAAAGAACGGTTCGCTCATGAAAATTCCGGATTACAAAGAGATTTCCAGCGCGAACGAAATTGTGCGAGCAGCAATAATACAGCCAACGATGAAAAAAAAAAAAAACTATAATCCTTAAATGTCTTTCTTCGTGGATTAGGCTTGTCCGTCTCTCAATGTACCAGCCGAAGAATTTTGATATTTCCTCTGAGTCGCGGAATGAGGAAGGGGGAGGGAGAGGGAAACTAGCAAGACATGGAAGGAAGGATTAGAAATAGTCTTCAGGGAGGAGAGGTAAGGGCTGGTCATGAACGAAGGCGAAGAGAAAGAGAGAAAAAAAAGGCGATAAATGGAAATGAGAGAGAGAGAGAGAGGGATAGAATTATGTTGGGAGGGAGTGAGGGAGGGTGGAAGTGGGATGGAGGGAGGGATGAAAGAGAATGAGGGAGTGGGAAGGAGGGAAGGTGGAAGTGGGAAGGAGGGAGGGATGAAAGAGAATGAGGGAGGGAGGGAGGATGTGGGGAGGGAGGGAATGACAAAAAAAGTAAGATGGGAAAGGGCGAAGAAAGAACGCCAAAAGCATAAACTACGCATACTGATTAAAGATTAAGTTGAAGGAAACGAGGAAGTAAGGAAGAAAAACCCACAGTATGATGTGGTTAGAATATATTGAAAGAGATAGACGGAAGGAAACGGAAGAGATCTGAGGTGTTAGGAAGTATCAATGTGACTGTTGAAGAGTTATGAATACTGAGAGACGAAGAAAAGATTGCATACACCATATCCTATAATTTATTAATCTATCTATCTTGAGACTGTAGGAAATAGAGAAGCAATAGACAATGTAAAATGGAATAATGATAGGCAAAAATAACACGAAAAAAGATTAAGTTAGAAACGAGATGGGATAATTACAATGCAATGTGATAGACTTGAGAAACGAAAATAATCATGAGATAAAAGACAAACTGGACGACACAAGAAAGAGAAGAAATGGAAGAGAGAACATCCAGGAGTTGCAGAAACCCTGTAATGGCAAACGATGAAAAGGTTTAATCCAGACAGTTTGGGCGACAACTGTATCCTTCATGGTTTAGGAGATTCATTTTCACTACTGATGAGGGAAACACATGTCGCCGAAAATGTAGAGAGGATTCAGTGACACTCGATTTAGCTTACACATGATGACCCCCGAATGAGAAAAATATGGATAATGGGAGAGAAGAAAGAGACCCAAAAAAATGATAGAGAAATAAGGGTAAATAGAAAAAAGGACAAAGAAAAAAGAGAGAGAAAAGAGAAAGAGTAGGACAATGGAAAAGAAGAAAGAGACCAAGAGAAATAATAGAGAAATAAGGGTAAATAGAAAAAAGGACAATGAGAAAAGAGAGAGAAAAGAGAAAGAGTAGGAAAATGGAAAAAAAAAGAAGGAGACCAAGAGAAAAGAAAACGAGAAAAAAGGACTGAAAGAAAAGAGAAAGAAAAACAGGAGGGGCCGAATAAAGAAACACACCTGGACTCGTTCGCAATGTCTGGACGATCGCCTTTAAGTAGTGGCTCTGTGATTCTGTCTGTCCATTGGAGGCTACTGATCTCTCCAACCCGTACCACTAAGCAGAACCGACAGGGAGGGAGTTTGTTGTTTCGTGGCAATGTCTGGAGGAATACACACCGTCTCCAATTTCGCTAACATTACAATGGACCCTTACTGTTTTCACTCGGGGTAAAGGCAAACAACTTTACTCGTCACAAGGGACATTTTGCCTCCACGATACTTTTTTTTTCTTTTTTTTTTTCTTTTTTTGTGTGTGTGTGTGTGTGTGTGTGTGTGTGTGTGTGTGTGTGTGTGTGTGTGTGTGTGTGTGTGTGTGTGTGTGTGTGTGTGTGTGTGTGTGCGTGTGTATGTGTGTGTGTGTGTGTGTGTGTGTGTGTGTGTGTGTGTGTGTACATATGCAATGAAAGGCTTATGCATAATTATCAGAGCAAGATATACGAATTTCCACTATTGGTCTATACGTATTCGTGCAATCCTTACTTAGTCTGTGTTTACGGTTTAATTAGTTACCGCACACTATGCTGCATACACGAGTTTCACCTATCCAAGCACAGAATGGCAACTGAAAGACAACACGTCGGAAACACTCAAAGATTACATAAAACATCAACGACCAGAAAACAGGACACTCTTCTATCGTGTACAGAAACGGACCACAGACACACAGACACACACACACACATACACATACACATACACAACACACACACAACACACATACACACACACACACACACACACACACACACACACACACACACACACACACACACACACACACATACACACACACACACAAACACACACACACACACACACACACACACACACACACACACACACACAGAGGGAAAACACAAAACACAATACCAAATGTGAGGGTATTCCGTTGTGGGTAAATGGAGGGTTTTACCGATTCCTCCAGCGTGTGTCAGAAAATAGAATAGTACCTCAGGATAATCGCTGGCCGTCTGTTCTGTAGCATAAATTTGGAGGAATCAGTAATTCTTCTTCTACCAGGTGCCACCCATTCCATTAACACCGTAAGCGAATATGCAGCCTCCCCAAACGAATATGCAGCCTCTCCAAACGAATATGTAGTCTCCCCAAACGAATATGTAGTCTCCCCAAACGAATATGTAGCTTCCCCAAACGAATATGCAGCCTCCCCAAACGAATATGCAGTCTCCCCAAACGAATATGCAGCCTCCCCAAACGAATATGCAGCCTCCCCAAACGAATATGCAGCCTCTCCAAACGAATATGTAGTCTCCCCAAACGAATATGCATCCTCCCCAAACAAATATGCAATCTCCTCAAACGAATATGCAGCCTCCCCAAATATGAAACTTCCCCAAACGAATATGCAGCCTCCCCAAACGAATATGCAGCCTCCCCAAACGAATATGCAGCCTCCCCAAACAATTATGCAGCCTCTCCAAACGAATATGCAGCCTCCCCAAACGAATATGCAGCCTCTCCAAACAACTATGCAGCCTCCCCAAACGACTATGCAGCCTCCAAAAACGAATATGCAGCCTCCCCAAACGAATATGCAGCCTCCCCAAACGAATATGCAGCCTCCCCAAACGAATATGCAGCCTCCAAAAACGAATATGCAGCCTCCCCAAACGAATATGCAGCCTCCCCAAACGAATCACCGACGTTTGTTTATCCTCTATATCATCTAATTGAACCCGGGCGAGTTGAGTTTAATTGGAGTATTAAATCTTACGGTGATAATTACCTTGGCCCGAGGTGCTCTGGCTGGCTCCCTCTCCCCTTCCCCGCCTCCCCCCCCCCAACACCCCTGCCCTCGCTGTCGACAAAGTGGGTCAAATGAAAGTTGGCTGTGGGTGTGAGTGGTATATTGTTTTGCTTCGTCTGGAGGTAGTTGTGTTAAGTTATGTATACCGTGTGTGTGTGTGTGTGTGTGTGTGTGTGTGTGTGGTATTGTCAGTCTGTGTTTGTTTTCTTATATGTGTCTACTGTGGTATTAATGTATGAGTATACTGTTTGTCTGTTAGCAAGAAAGGTATGAGATATGCTAAAGCAATTCATCACATAGCCTAGAACTGTTCGTTAGATCAGTCTCCAGTAATCTACAATAACAATAGGACCTTATTTTACATGACCTATTTCATCGTTGCCTTGCTCCACACTTCATTCTTTTCGTTTCTATTTTCATTCATTCCATGGCTGAAGGAAGGCGAGAAGGCAGCTTAAGCAACTTGCAAGATTAGCATTTCTTTCCAAACTGAGTTTCATTCTCTCGAGCTTATTCTTCATCAATCAAATCTTTCTTTTTTCTTCGGTGATTTTAAGAATTTTTACTCGTTCATGTTCCGACTTTTGAGAAAGGGAAATGGAGAGGAAATTAAAGGGAGAGGTGGAAAGGAAGGGAGGAAGATGGAGCGAGGTAGTGCGGGGAAAGAGAAGAGGTAAATGGAGATCTGTGAAGAAAGTGAAAATTAATATATTCAACTACCAAGACTCTACCTGACCGACCCCCTTCAAGGCTCTCCCAATACATGAACAAATAAAGGCACGTTAGTAAGCAAACACCAGAAAAATACTAAGAGAACAAAACATGTCACCGGCAGAGAAATGAAAAAGTGAAATGTTCAGGCACTTTCGTCAACTGTGTGTAAAGGCGACACAAAATGCGAGTACAGGAAATATTGTGATAATCTTGAATTGTAGTGGCGGTGGTGGTGGTGTGGCAGTGCGAGGGAAGTATATTGGGAAGAAAACGTACCGTAGTATGTATTGGAATATTTGTGTTTTGAGCTTGAGCAGGAGATTACTGTTTACTCAAAGCACATGGGTGTTAAAAAGATAAGCTTGTGTTGCTCTAGGGAATGATTTGTGGCACATGATCGATGACTGAAAAAAATATGAATGAGAGACATGATTTAAAGAATAATCATGAGCCGCAATACAAGATAGAGTTATTATACACAAAATAGTATTAATATAATGAAATCTAATGAAAAGAGACAACTGATGTTAGTACAGAAAAAGTGACAATACAATATAGGATGAGGAATTAAGGATAAAAGAAAATAAAAGATAAAGGAAGAGGGTGAAATCAAAGACAGGAAGAGGAAGGAAAATAAATATGGCAGCAGAGAGAGAGAGAGAGAGAGAGAGAGAGAGAGAGAGAGAGAGAGAGCACAAGCCACCACTCCACCAACTTTACCACCTCTTTCACTCGGCTTCACCAAGAACTTTGCTAATTAGTGACGCTCAGAGAGACTAAGCAAAACTAAAATCCAAGACAGACATAATGAACAACACAGACTGAGCCACCGCCGTCTTAGTGTCACGCTCTGACAATTTTTCTCCCTCAGATTTACAGGACACGATGTTATGCACAGGAGGGATATCAAGTTGGCTCCAGTCACGTGTGGAATGCAGAAATGAAGAGCACTGAACTGGAAATCCAAGTCTACTGTAAAAGTTGTATTTTCTCATGCGATATACTTTTTTTCTTGAGGATTCTTTTGTTTCTTTGTTGTTGTATTTATTTTTCTATTTTTAACTGTGGTACAAAGTAGGATGGTTGCAGGGCACTGGTTTCTTCTAACTACTAAACAAAGCAAAATCTACAGTGAGTAACTACATTTCTTATTTCATTTTTTGGAATACAAGAATTTTCCAATCCTCCAATTCGCAGACATTTGGTGATCGCCGCGAGGGTACACGAGGTGGCCGAGGACATCCTGGAAATGACACTAGCAAAGATAGGAGGGTATTCTCGGTCAGGGGAGTGTCGTACGTCCTGTAAGAAGAGTAACGGAGGGCTGGGTGGGTCAAGTGGAGGGCGGGCGACGGAAGGCTATTAGTGTAAGGGAAAGAAAAGAAAAGTGAGTGTGGAGTGAGTAGATTGATGATGAGAACGTAGATGGCTGTACAAAGAATGGCTGAAGGAGTGGAGGATGGGTGTTTATGCATGGAGTGGTTGAGAAGAGGTCCTGGGATAAACAGAGGAAAAATATATAAGCTCTTAAGTTTCTTGAATTGAAAATTGGAATGGAAAAGGAATGGAGAAATATATATGCATTTAATTCAATTGAATGGATGGATGAATGAAGGGGGTGGAGTAGGATGGATATTATAAGGGCTGGATGAAGAGTACACGCTGAAGAAATTTCATGAGAAACGATGAACATCAGAGAGAAAGAGAAGAGAGAGAGAGAAGGGAGGAGAGAATAGAATAGAAGCAAGATCAAAAGCACTGATCAAAAGGAAAAACACTGATTTCAACAGAGATAAAAGATTAAAGAAATTTTAAAGCTGAGGGATATTAAAGGTGATATACCATTTCAGAGAGGGGCGACGGACGGAAGTAAAATAATAAGAGAAAACTTATAATATTAAATGACAGAGTTCAGACATTAGAAGAATGTTATGTATCAGAGTTAAAATATATTTATAAGAACATGATTCGAATCTAGAGTAAGCTGTTAAAGTTTGGGAGAATGGAAACAACAAAATAACAAACGATTAAATTTTCTGAAAGATAATCTGTTTTATGAAAGCCAAAGATTATTAATTGGTGTACGAAAGGGAGAGAAAACAATGAGAGATTAAAAAGTGGGTGATATGAATGATAAATATAAGTGAGGGATTACGGAGAAAGAAGGGAGTGAACTAGAGTGACAAAGAATAAACAAGATGAACCACAAGAGCGATAATATTGAAATGAGAACAAGAGACAGAAGTGAAATGCCAACACCATCACGCACAACAGTCACTACACTCTATTCAAGCAACACCCACCCTTTCTATAAACCACCACACTTTCCTTTATCAGCACAATTTTATACAGCAATCAAGAACACTCTGAATAATGTCCGTCCTCATCACAACCACTGTATTTCACTCTGATCACACATATATTTTATACTCAAAGAATTCCTCATCTATTATTCTTCACAAAACACAACTATCCCTCCCCACAACTCCAACACCTCTACTGTATACCTATCACAGCTCTACAACCACACCACAACCACGGCCATCACTCTCCACAACTACCCCACTACACAACCACACCACCTACCTCTCCTAGCTCTACAACCACACCCCAACCACAACCATCACTTTCCACACCTACCCCACTACACAACCACACCACCTCCACACCTACCTCTCATAGCTTTACAACCACATCATGACCACAACCATCGCTCTACACAACAGCCACACAACCTCCACAACTGTCCCGTTCCACAACCACCACAACATCTCCACAGGCACCAACCAAGCCCATCACAATCCGAACCCAAAGTCGGGCAATATTTTAAGCTGCTGCGTTATCAGAGACAAGACATATATCGAGGCAAGCGTTTCTCTTTCGTTCAGATCAGGCAGACAGGTTATGTTATTGTGGCGGGACTCACACTAACACATTTTTGTCTTCCGTTCTCAGGTCAAGATGCTGATTTATATTCCACCCTCCTTCAAAGTATTGGTAACCACTGGGCCCTTTTCAGCTTTTTATAGTCGCAATGCTTCTACTGATTGCAACAAGGAACACTTAAGGGGTGAACCTCGTTTTGGTAAATTGGAGGGCTGCTGAATCCTCCAAACTATGTCACAGAACAGTTCCCCTAAATGTTACATAGAGGCGATTTGTTTCCTGGTATAGTTTGGAGGAATCAGTAGCCCTCCAATTTACTAAAAACAGATTCTCGCCTTAAACTGTTCGCTTATGAACTTAGTGTTCTCAAATACCCCAACGTTCCCAGACTTTCAACAAGATACTAAAGAAATCACATTCGTTGCCACTTTATTTCCATTAACATAAACGAAACATAGAAGTATCCTCTTTCATCATCATGGAATTCCAAGAACACAGATCTGTCGCAATAGAAACAGTTCGCTTTCTGTCTAAAATGTTCCCAACTACTCTAATACTGAGCTCTGACTATTTTTTCACCTTTTCTTAGTTTCCCATTCAGTATCCGATTAAGAAAAAAACGATACGTAGGAGGTTTCTCACATATTTAAAAGGTATGTGTTGTTATATATGTCACATCCAATACCTATGTACAGTTTGCCCCAGAAATCCATATACACCACTGTGACATCAAGGGTTCATAACAACTAGAAAATTTAGTACATTAACTTCCTAACACCTAACCTTTCTAGGAATGTTATCTGGCTACTATTTGAATCAGTCAGCAGAACCATTCATACTGTATGTACAGAATTTAGACTCCCTTAAACCAATACTCTGTGTACGAAAATCCGTGGCCGACTGTACCTTACCAATGCTCCAGTTCCCTACTATCATTATAATATTACCAATCATTATAATATTTAACGCATTTCAAAAGTAAAATATTCCTCTGGACATCCACCAAGTACAGCCTCAATCAAATGTCCACCGACACTTTCCTTCCATCGTGCAAATAAATCAGTATCATATCAAACTATAATCTTACAACACCTTAAGTCAACTCAACTCCCTCAATAATTATTATGAGGTGCTGCAAAATCATACACGTGTTGTTCTTTATTACCAAGATATTTACTACGATAGAAGGAAAGTGTCGGTGGATATTTGATTGTGGCTGTACATTATCATCTCTCACTCCTCGACCACACCAACGTCCAAACCAATGCACGCTCACAACATCAACGTCCCACACATCACTAGAATGGACAAGGGATGGAACTTCAGCCTCGGTAGCACAAGTTAGACAAGTATCTCCTGAGTACCAGTGAGCTGAGTGACTTGAAGGGACACCACCATTGTATTGTTGTCCTTTCTCTAGGTTTATAAGCTTAATTAAGAAAATGAAGAACATTAGTTTCATTCATCGTACAATATAATTTCATGTAAAAACTATATTGTTAACTATCTCTTGTATATCTCGAATTGAGTGTAAAAAGAAGAAATGGAATTATATATAAACCACTGAACCTTGAAAGGGGAAGGAAATTGCTTGTAGGCAATTGTTTTATATCAAACAAAAATCAACTGTGAGAGCGAGGGTGAAAATAGTTTGTTACAAGATATTAAATGTCCTTTTATGATTAATGTATGTACTTTGAAGATATTGAAAAAGAAAAGCTTCATAAAAAATTCCTGGCACTGGGTTGAGATAACTGAGCATCATATAATGGTGAAGGTTTAAGAGGCTAAGAGTGTTCAGAAGCAGTCAGTGTTAGAAAGGACTATATACTTCAAAACTGTGACAAAAAGCAGAATGTTCGAGTATACATACCTAGTCGCTTTAGTATTCAAAAGACTAAACTCATCTTCACCAACAATGTATGTATTTTCATTGGACTCTAGCGTTTATTCACCCTCGGCCTCTG
Organism: Petrolisthes cinctipes; assembly: GCA_033782935.1. Classification (NCBI taxonomy): domain Eukaryota; kingdom Metazoa; phylum Arthropoda; class Malacostraca; order Decapoda; family Porcellanidae; genus Petrolisthes; species Petrolisthes cinctipes. The sequence continues at coordinate 27,221 of JAWQEG010005024.1, forward strand.
ACTTGCTTTTCCTTTGGAAAATATTATTGCTTCCAGGTATTTTCTTCCCCTTCTCATGGTTCACTGGCCTTTTTATAGTCGCCCAAAGGAGGGCTACCAGAAAGTGTAGAAACGTCGCCCAAAGGAGAACTAACAGAATGTGTAGAAACTTTCTTTTACTACCCTTGAATATGACTATTATATCTACTGAGAGTTACATTGCTGGAAGCAATAGTTACAATTCCAATACAGGAAAGACAGATTAAAGATTGTACACGTGTTAATAAATATCTCTAAGCATTACTGAAGGGACTATGCTCTACGTACGTACTATAAGTCTATACATCAATATTCTCAAGGGTTTTTTGTTCCTCTACTATATCGCAGTACTTCAAAATATTTGTTTGTAATTGTGCAGACCTGGCTATATTTTATGTTTCAGGGTTTCAGCCTCAATTGCTTTTATCTATTCAAAACTAAAAATTATTTTTATGCTTAAAATATATCAATAAAATAGAGTGAGTGCAATGTATGAATCCTGCGACAAAGTATTTGAGCTTAGCAGAATCCCTCGACCTTCAACATGAGTCAATGTGATGGACAGGAATAATGGAGAAGGTCGTCTTCCTAGGTTAGCATCGATATCATAACATCAACATGCAAAATACCAAGGTGGAAATTCAATAAAACAAGCATTGATAATGACGAACCAAAGTACACAATCATGAAAGTGCTAAAAAGCCTGTATGTAATAATGTCGGCGATTTGAACGATACTCTGTCATCCAAAATAAATCACAAAACAGCGAGAATATTGAGCACGTTGTTTCGTTGCTTTGATTGAAGGAATCACTGGCCTTTTATTCAATGAGTAAATCAGAAGAACACTCAAAAGGACGTCAGAAAATTTCTACATTTTGCCTGAGTGTTTTGTGTTGTGTTGGAACTAACTATGGCACGCAGGGTACATGTTACCAGCCACTGACAAGTAGAATCATGCTTTAAAAAATCCCTATGTTCTTTCACGAAATGCAAGGTTTTGTGTACTGTGCCCTCTACAATCACCACACTCCCCACAACTGCCTTAATTTTCAATCACTACACTTCCACAACCAAGGGACTCTCCACAACCAAAGTTAATTCTCTACATCATTTCCACTTTCTATATCCACAACTAACCTTTACTGAACAACTCTCTCCACAACCACTAAACTCACCAATGTAAACACATTCTCCACAACCACTCCACTTGTTACATCCACTACTCTTTCCACAACTCACCTCCATTGAGCTACCACACTCAGATACCGCTACACTTTTAACAAACATCACCACACTCCCACAACCAGTCTTTATTATATCCACCACAACAACCCCCCCTCCCTTAACTACATCCACAACCACAACACACAACAAATACCACACCATCAACAAGTACCACACCAACCACTCGCCCCAATCAACCAACCAACCATTTCACTTACTACAGCCACAACCACCACCACCACCACCACAACCAAGCCACCTCAGCAGGGAGAGAGAAGGGTACTAATGTGTCGCCATTTTATACTGAGGCTTAATTATGGCGGTATATAACTGGGGATTTATTCTGTTTGTTGTGGCGATTTTGTGTTTCATGTTTTGTTGCTGCTGTTTGGGGTAGTACTGCATTTTTTTTCTTTTTTGCCTTGTATGTTGTTTACTGTATTCGTTTTTATGGTTATTAGTACTGTGTTACTGTTCTTGTTGCTGTTTGTGATATTACTTGGTTCTCTTTTGGTTCTGCTATTTGGAGTACTAATCTTGCCTGTAGTTTGTGCATATATGTATATATATATATCCTATGATTTGTGGAATTACTTTCTTCTGCTGTTTGTGGTATAACTGCTAACACCGTATTGTTTGTGATATTATTTAATTGGCTCTTTCATACTGTCGCCTCTGTTCTCCTTTTTGTGCAAATTAAGTTTGTTGCATGTCTTTGGTATTATTGTGTTCACGTGTTGCCAATTGCGACAATAATTTCTCATGCAGAAATGAGTGATGTCATAAATGTTTTTTTGCTTTTGATGCCAACAATTTATATTGCTACTTTCCCTCTTGCTTACGCTCACTGTGTGTATACTTTTGCTTACACATTGCAGTTCGTGGAAGTAGTGCTTATTGTTTACGGTCGAAGATACTAAAGCTTCTAATGCTCATTGCTTTTGATTTTGTACACTCTGCAAAAAAAGTTTTGGAACCACCCCTCCATTAATTTTAGAATTTTTATCACGGTACGGTTGGTACGCCTGCTAAGTCAGTCCGAGTGTCCCTGTACAGAGACAATAATACACCTATTATACACCAATATACACCAATAATACACCTACTTATAACACCTATTATAACAGTAGTATTATACAATAAGTATACAATAAGTATTATCGCTAGTGGAATATGCTTACAACCCTACATAGCACTAGTAATAGGGGTGGTTCCAAAACTGTTTTTACAGACTGTATTTATTTTATTCTTATGTCAGCACGTATAATTATTTCGTTTATTAATATTACACCTCATGGTGCTACCACTTCTCTTTTGCTTCTTGGGTTGAAACTACATATTTTATGCCAATTACGTTACATTATATCTAATCTCATAAGTGTTTAACTTTCCTACTGATGAATGTGTTGGTGTGTGTGAAGGACTGGATGTGGAAAGATCTGGTTAAATGAAAGTAATGGAAGGCGTCGCTTAAACGGGAACTATGAGAGGAACCCATTATATGGTAATGTAATGGAGGGGAGCTTTCTAATTAAGCTGACGGGTTGTGGGGTTGCGAAAGAAATAATGATTGAAAAAATTAGCATGAGCGGTACATAGTGGATAAAAATATTTGGAATGTCGGCGAAATGGAGACGAATGGTACCTTAATACTATGTCAGGAATAAAAATTCTTCATTGAGTCGGTTGAAGGGTCTTCTTAATTAACACTCCCAGGTTTTTCAGTGACTGAGATGAGGTGCACAAAAAATCAAGCAGTCTATGTCTGTAGGAAACAACGAGGAACTTCATAACTAAACCCATACTTACGATATAAGCTTGGTGCGGGTCTCATGATTATGAAGGTCTAGGCTACACGAGTTAAAGGACTTTAATCCCTTTACATCAGTATCATACATATAAACACTAAGGATTTCCTGTAAGTTATGAAATTATGAGGCATTATATTTAATATATTTAATTTCTGCCTGTAAAAGGCAAGGCCCATAAAAAATTAAAGATTAACTTCGGTAAGGTTATATCTATGTAATCTAAACCGGTGCTAGCAAATCTTAATCATTCACTTTACTCATCTCCATTTACTGTTACGGATATCTTGGACGCGTAGCATCACTCACTATATTTGTTGAAGGTAAATACACCACCAGCTGCTGGGAGTACATTTCCCAAGTCCCATTGACCACAGGGCAAATTTTTCCGGGAGAGGTTACGTAAACTTGCTTAGTATATCCTGTAGAAGGTTATGTTAGGTGTAACCCACCGAACTCACACTCCTTCCTCCATCCATCCTATACTGTTTCTCTTTCCTTCACCTCCTCTCCAACCTCACATCTTTACTCCATACCTAATTCACCTCATCTCCACTTATCGTCTACTTCTTGGGTCTCATTTACTCATTATCATGTACGTGGCTCCCCTCTCTTCTTCTTTTCCTACGAGACGTCCTCTAACCATCTCTTAATCTTCCTCCTCAATAATTCAAATTATATATACATATAAATGTGAGTGCTCGCGAGTGCGTGTGTGTGTGTGTGTGTGTGTGTGTAATCATACACGAACAGATTAGAGGCGTAGCTCTCTGAAAATACAAAAGTTTTCTATGCTTCTAAAAGTGAGGTGGAAGTTAAACATAAAATATGAAGTTATCCCCACATTAATCTTGGAAAAACTAAACATGCAAACAAACACAGTCACGTATTTTCAGATATAAATATAAGTTTAAGAAGGAAGAGGCTTTGGCTATTGGGGAGGCTAGTGTAAAATGTTTTCTATATATAGATACATACATAAAACAAGAGAAATTTAAGCATAAATTACCGAAAAATGGGGCTGAAAAACTTTGGAGGCAATCATGGGGTAGAATATGTTTGAAACAAGGAAGTAGATGATATTAGAACAGACATTTAAAAAAGAACTACAATGAAGTTAGATATTTTCGAACTCATAATAACAATTTATTTTTATTTTTTATTCACTACAAGAATGAAAGCTTGTACCATCCTCATAATATTAATTGAAATAACCCCTCCAAGAAAAAAAAATATATATATTTAAGTGTAAAAAATAAGCGCTTCTAGGAGGGACGGGTGCAGAGGTGATGAACATACCTTTGAAGTGTGCATGAAAGAAGGCACGAAGGAAGGAAAGAAACGAGCAGGGGAAAAAGGCCGCTACATTATTTTAATGAGCTAGAGGACGTGAGGCGGGGCTGCACTCCGACATCAACACGGCGTAAATTAATATTCTCTGTGAACTGGTAGTGTCGCCCAAGAAACTTCCGCTTCTCTTAGTAATTAGAAAAAAATTATGTACATCTTGATGATAGGAGTACAGATACACAGTTAAAATTTAGTGTGCAAATACAAAAAAAAAAAGTATTATAAGTTCTTTTCACACATTACACAATCTACAACATTAAATGAATGTTGTTGAAATGTCCGACAAACACAGTTGCTTAGTTGCTTGAGTAAATTTGAAAGCAGCCAATTTTCATCCTAATACTGTACTAAGTAAACTTACAAATTTCTCGGTATCATCCCTAATTCATTTAATCTTTATATGTTTAATTAATTTACGGAAAGATAATTATTCAGGTAGACAGACTGCTCGTAGATTTCCACTCTATTAATTAAGGACCCTGTGATTGTGTATGAAAATTGGAGGCTTCTGATTCCACTTGACTATGCCACGAAACAAGCTCCTTCCATATAGGTGGTGTTTCGTGGCAATATTTGAAGGACTCATTTACCTTCAATTTCCGACCACATCACAGGGTCCCTTAATGTTGGTGTTCCACATGGGTGACCTTTGGCTCCATCAATATTTTTCATCTATATCAATATTTTTATTATAAAAGTTATCAATCTCGAACAATCTCGTACCTTCTTAATTAAGCACAGATTTAAATACTTCCCGATTATTGTTCCTGAACGCACCATAACAATATATGATACTTCTAACAAACATATGCAAAGTTACTTTTCTAGTTGATCTGACATTCGATTTCCAAGTGAGGTAACATCACACTATATTTACATTTAATCTTCTGCATTCCTACCTACAAAAGTGAAGAATTGAAAAGCACTTGACCTGCCCTGAGCTTACACTGCAGCTAATGTGTTCCTTTCGTAAACACCTACAGTGGGCTGGCTATATTCTCTATGTATTTATTAAGGATGTAGTACAGTGCTGGTTAATCTGGAGCAGCTGTATCTCTCCTACAATTTCAAGCAACAGGGCTCCATTTTTTTAGAGGAATCAAAGCACTCCAATGTGCCAAAAGGTGGAGACTGCTACAGGTGATTCGTTCTCTTCACCCTTATGATTCACTGACTCTCATAACAAACCTGCAACACTGGTAAAGGATAAAACACTTCTGACGGGCAGGGATGTGTTCTGTTACTTGCTTTGATCAACGAACATACTCTGTCTGTGATGTGAACCTATTTCTATTCTAACACATATACCCCATTGTATAATTAGCGAATATGTGCGTGTGTCCGAGTGCATGTCGTCAACTAATATTTATCGTATACAGGACTACATGGAATCATCTAAGTCTGCATTAAAGGAGTTCCAATAATCAAAACTGCGAGATGTACAGTACCCTATTTCAGTGGCATATCGAATTTATTGACAAGCCATCATGCTAATAACGTCTTAAGACACACACAAAAAAATATTCTACTCTGAAACTACATCAGTAATTGTTCGGAGATAATATACAAGTGCTTCAGTTATTTATTCAAAGAAGACAAGGAGAGATATATAAACGATTCTAAAATCAAACAAACGAAAAGGAAGTTCATCCAAAAATACTCAACAAAATGGAATAAAAGTTCAGCCAACAATATACAAGTGTGCTATATTCACCATAACATGTTAGAAACGCAAGCCGATGAAAAATCTGGTCATATAAATGGACTTTCACTGAAAAAAATATTAAGGAAATAAAATACTAACATAGAGAAGAGAGTTGAAAAAAAACTCTGAAGAATCATGAAACGTGTGATAAATGATAACTGAACACTGATGTATAGAGAGATTTTAGCACATTATAACACTGAATAATCATTGAAAAATAGTTCTGAAGAAACAGAATTTCATTTTGCTCTTTTAAAGAAATTATAGAAGTGGGACAATCGTTCATGGCAATCCAAAATGAGAAAGCTTTAAAAGATGGACAAGAAATATAACCCAAACGAGCTTTCAAAAAAGAGTAAAAGGAAAACAAGTAGCCCACTGACTACGGTACCCCTCCATCTCCACCCACCGAAAAAAAAAAAAAAAAAAAAGTATAGCCACTCTCCCGAAAAAAAAAAAAAAAAAAAAAAAAAAAAATTGAAAACGTTGCAGCAGCCAGACAGAGAGCCAACCAACCCCCCCGAGGACCCACACACCAACATGAACCCGAAACCAAAATATATAGAGATAGAGAGAGAAAGAGATAGAAAAAGAAAAAGGTTGACCTAAATATAGATAGAGAGAAGAAAAAGAAAAAGGTTGACCAATTTAGAGAGAGAAAGAGAGAAAGGAAAAGGTTGACAAATGTAGAGAGAGAAAGAGATCGAAAAAGAAAAAAGGTTAACCTACTGTAAATATAGATAGAGGGAAAGAAAATGAAAAAGGTTGACTAATTTAGAGAGAGAGAAAGAGGGAAAGGAAAAAAGGTTGACCAATATACAGAGAGGAAGAGAGAAAGGAAAATTTTTCTTCTTCATAAAAATTTCCTTCTGTTAAGGGACGATTGGAGCACTACTGATTCCACACTATGCTACAAAACTGACTGACATCTTGGTAAACGAATAATTGAATGATCTTTTGTCTATCATTTCAGCTTAGTTTGAAGGATTTGGAAGCCTTCTATTTCACCCGTAACAGAAGGTCCCGTTAAATGTCAAATTGAAGTCTAAATGGCGCAGTACATATCTGCATCCAACCTAAGTAAAAATGGCAACTTTGATAAGAATCGAACTCACACATTAATATAAGAACAGGCTCTAAATTATGGGCTATAAAAATATATTCATCCATATTAATGGCTCACAGAGGGGACGGAAACTGCAGACGAAATGTTGAAGTTCAAAGATTTATCGAGACTTTTCCCATGGGCAGATCAATGAATAAGTGAAATGTAGAAAGTGAAAGCAGGGTAAACTTGACTAGAGTAACCAATCTCCACTAGTTCCCGGAAACCTGGCCAGTATTTTTTTCATTTATGAATTTCGGGAAGGAATACCAAACTATTACAAATGTTGAGACATAATGATAAAAATACATATTCTTGCATCTTACAATCATGTAGCATTATTATTGTGTGTGTGTGTGTGTGTGTGTGTGTGTGTGTGTGTGTGTGTGTGTGTGTGTGTGTGTGTGTGTGTGTGTTTGTGTGTGTGTGTGTGTGGAAAGTGCACCTATACTATATTGTACTGTATATAGTTGGCCAGACAGGCTGAGTGTATTTGTGCGTGTGCGTGTCTCTGTGTGTGTGTGTGTGTGTGTGTGTGTGTGTGTGTGTGTGTGTGTGCGTTTCCTGCGTGCTTCCCTCTCCTCTTTCTCTAGTTTTAATTCCAACCCTTTCACGACGAAAAATCTTTCCTCTTTTTACTGACGATTCGTGTGTGTGTGTGTGTGTGTGTGTGTGTGTGTGTGTGTGTGTGTGTGTGTGTGTGTGTGTGTGTGTGTGTGTGTGTGTGTGTGTGTGTGTGTGTGTGTGTGTGTGTGTGTGTGTGTGTGTGTGTGTGTGTGTGTGTGTGTGTGTGTGTGTGTGTGTGTGTGTGTGTGTGTGTGTGTGTGTGTGTGTGTGTGTGTGTGTGTGTGTGTGTGTGTGTGTGTGTGTGTGTGTGTGTGTGTGTGTGTGTGTGTGTGTGTGTGTGTGTGTGTGTGTGTGTGTGTGTGTGTGTGTGTGTGTGTGTGTGTGTGTGTGTGTGTGTGTGTGTGTGTGTGTGTGTGTGTGTGTGTGTGTGTGTGTGTGTGTGTGTGTGTGTGTGTGTGTGTGTGTGTGTGTGTGTGTGTGTGTGTGTGTGTGTGTGTGTGTGTGTGTGTGTGTGTGTGTGTGTGTGTGTGTGTGTGTGTGTGTGTGTGTGTGTGTGTGTGTGTGTGTGTGTGTGTGTGTGTGTGTGTGTGTGTGTGTGTGTGTGTGTGTGTGTGTGTGTGTGTGTGTGTGTGTGTGTGTGTGTGTGTGTGTGTGTGTGTGTGTGTGTGTGTGTGTGTGTGTGTGTGTGTGTGTGTGTGTGTGTGTGTGTGTGTGTGTGTGTGTGTGTGTGTGTGTGTGTGTGTGTGTGTGTGTGTGTGTGTGTGTGTGTGTGTGTGTGTGTGTGTGTGTGTGTGTGTGTGTGTGTGTGTGTGTGTGTGTGTGTGTGTGTGTGTGTGTGTGTGTGTGTGTGTGTGTGTGTGTGTGTGTGTGTGTGTGTGTGTGTGTGTGTGTGTGTGTGTGTGTGTGTGTGTGTGTGTGTGTGTGTGTGTGTGTGTGTGTGTGTGTGTGTGTGTGTGTGTGTGTGTGTGTGTGTGTGTGTGTGTGTGTGTGTGTGTGTGTGTGTGTGTGTGTGTGTGTGTGTGTGTGTGTGTGTGTGTGTGTGTGTGTGTGTGTGTGTGTGTGTGTGTGTGTGTGTGTGTGTGTGTGTGTGTGTGTGTGTGTGTGTGTGTGTGTGTGTGTGTGTGTGTGTGTGTGTGTGTGTGTGTGTGTGTGTGTGTGTGTGTGTGTGTGTGTGTGTGTGTGTGTGTGTGTGTGTGTGTGTGTGTGTGTGTGTGTGTGTGTGTGTGTGTGTGTGTGTGTGTGTGTGTGTGTGTGTGTGTGTGTGTGTGTGTGTGTGTGTGTGTGTGTGTGTGTGTGTGTGTGTGTGTGTGTGTGTGTGTGTGTGTGTGTGTGTGTGTGTGTGTGTGTGTGTGTGTGTGTGTGTGTGTGTGTGTGTGTGTGTGTGTGTGTGTGTGTGTGTGTGTGTGTGTGTGTGTGTGTGTGTGTGTGTGTGTGTGTGTGTGTGTGTGTGTGTGTGTGTGTGTGTGTGTGTGTGTGTGTGTGTGTGTGTGTGTGTGTGTGTGTGTGTGTGTGTGTGTGTGTGTGTGTGTGTGTGTGTGTGTGTGTGTGTGTGTGTGTGTGTGTGTGTGTGTGTGTGTGTGTGTGTGTGTGTGTGTGTGTGTGTGTGTGTGTGTGTGTGTGTGTGTGTGTGTGTGTGTGTGTGTGTGTGTGTGTGTGTGTGTGTGTGTGTGTGTGTGTGTGTGTGTGTGTGTGTGTGTGTGTGTGTGTGTGTGTGTGTGTGTGTGTGTGTGTGTGTGTGTGTGTGTGTGTGTGTGTGTGTGTGTGTGTGTGTGTGTGTGTGTGTACAAGGTTTGAATGTCTGGATATGTGCGTTTGAGTGAATGTGAGTTGTGTTCATGTGTGAGTTATCTGCATCTGTTTGTGTCAGCTGTATGTGCATGCTGGCATACGTGAGTGCAACATTCGAATGTCTGCTCTGCATGGTTGTGTGTGTGTGTGTGAGTGTGTGTGTGTGTGTGTGTGTGTGTGTGTGTGTGTGTGTGTGTGTGTGTGTGTGTGTGTGTGTGTGCGCGCTTTTGACTTTTTTTTTTTTTTTTTTTTTTTTTTTTTTTTTCTTGCTTACAAATATATATACACACACACAAAAAAATAAAATAAAAAAACTCTTGCTGCATGCGTGTCCTCTCTGGGCTTTTATGTATAATACTGTAGCATTTTGGCGTGTATAATGACATGCGATACGTAGGAATTTGCATGAATGTGTATCCAGTGGCCGCCTAGCAACTCAGGCGTGGTGTGTCAAAGGCTTCTCTTATAAGTGCGAAAGGAAACACGGATTCCGTCAGTTGCTTCTTGTGTTCGGTCTAAGAAGTGTGGTGAAACTCGAGGTGTGTGTGTGTGTGTGTGTGTGTGTGTGTGTGTGTGTGTGCGTGTTTAGTACGAGTGAGTCTGTGTGTGCTTGTGTGTTTGCATAAACGTATATGTTGCGTGTGTGAATGCCTGTATCATCGTTAGACCTGACCTGATTGAATAATTAATGAGAGGATGACTTGTGTGTGTGTGTGTGTGTGTGTGTGTGTGTGTGTGTGTGTGTGTGTGTGTGTGTGTGTGTGTGTGTGTGTGTGTGTGTGTGTGGTTGTTGTTGTTGTTGTTGTTGTTGTTGTGACCGTGTACGTTTATACTTATGAATAATTGTGCGTGTGAATGTGTTGTGTTCACGCGTGTGTCAAATTTCCGTCTTCGTGAGCATGATAAATTAAAGATGTGCGTGTTTGTGTGTGTGTGTGATATTCTGTTGGCATGCGTGACGCTCATGGAGGAATATAAAATGTATGCGTAGGTAGGTAGGTCTCTTGGATCATCCTAATTCACTGGGTAAATCCACGAACGTCTTGGCGTAAAATTCAGGCACACCTTTAATTGAGTCGGGTTAATATTGGATGTTTGACTCGGCTAGTGTATACAAGGTTCCATCCGTCTCACCTCCATAACCACACAAATAATCTCTCTCTCTCTCTCTCTCTCTCTCTCTCTCTCTCTCTCTCTCTCTCTCTCTCTCTCTCTCTCTCTCTCTCTCTCTCTCTCTCACCTCCATCATTACCCACCCTTCACATAACCACCTCTTCATCACCATCACCACCATTCCACCATCACTCCCACCTCCTCCCTCACTGTATACCTCTTCACCCACTTCCTCCTCCTCCTCCTCCATCACTGTATATTTTTCCTCGCATTTCCCAGTACCTGCATATTACCTCCTGTCGCATTAAAGCATCTCAAGTGGAATATCTGACTGCAAACTCGACGTAACCCAAAAAGGAGATGAAGAAAATATATGTGTGGACCAGTCATGCATGTGTATCTTATTCAACTTTTTTATTATTTTTTATTATTTTTTTTTCTACAACAGCTATATACTTTTTGCAGCGTTCTATCCTCGCTCGCTACGCTACCTTGGTGAAAAAACTCGGGATTTTTTTTTTTTTTTGCATGGATCGAACTTGGGGTTATGGTAGTCTGACTCTTGAGATTGTGAAAGTACAGCCACGTCCAATGATCCTGAAACACCAACCAATATGATGGCTATACTGGTCTCTTTAGTATTGACAAAGTTATTAGGTTTTACCCAGACGATTCACTTTCCTTCCCCTGATGCAGTACTTCTGAACGTGACTGTATACATTAGCTGAACATTTGTCTGGGTGTTGCAGGATCGGTTCGGACTCGTAATGATCTCATCCCGTACCCGATTCTAACCCAAAGATTCACAATTGAGTCGGTGGGAGTGGAGTGAATCGAGATGCAAATCCTGGTACAACTGCTTGCCCTTCCCTCCCTCCCCCCACGTCATTTAGTTAAGCCTGAAATGGAGTAAGTTATGTCCTGAACGGTCCTGCTAACTTTGCTGAAAATTAGTCCTTCAGTACTCGAGTAATTTTGTTAACAGAGAGAGACGCAAGGACCCACATGCGTATATACAGAGAGGTGGCTAAGACATATATTATACAGAAATAACAGACTGTGACAGACAAACAAACACAGATGACAGATTACATTACACTGGCATTCAAAGGGAGGGAAAAATGAGAGCAAAAAATGGGAATAATAAAAATGCCAGGCAGAAAATTCAAAATATAATAAAAAAAAAAAAAAAACAAGGAAGGAAAACTGAAAATACTAGAAAAGTCAGAGAAAAGCATACGGTTAAGGAGGGGAAGAAATAGTAGAGGAAAATGGAAAAGAGGCAGAAGCGAGCAACTGAGAGAATAAGCAAAGAAGCAGAGAGATTACGGGAGATAAGAGAGAATGACAATAAAGGTGAGGGACGAGAGAGGGGGATAAGAGCGGTGATCAGAGGGGAGGGGATGGGAATAAAAGAGGGAAGAAGGGAAAGAGAATGACACATGTATGTAGGAAGGAAGGAAGGGAGAAAACGAAGAGAGGAACGGATAAAGGAAGGAGTTAAGCAGGAAGGGAGAGAGAAAAAAGGGACGGATGCTTGAGGGAATATAGGGGGAAGAGGAGGGAGAGAAGTTAGAGGGAAAATTAAAGAATGATACACTGTGAAGAGAAAGAGAAATAATAAGAAGGAAGAAGAGGAGACAGACAGGAAGAAAGGACGAAGAGAAGCCGGGAAGTAAGGAATGACGAAGGAAGAGAGAAAGAGAACACATAACACACGAGAAAAAGCGAGGAAGAAATAATAAAAAGAAGGAAAACGAGGAGAAGGAAGTGAAGGAGAAGGAAGGGAAGGAGAAGGAAGTGAAGGAGAAGGAAGGGAAGGAGCATGCCACTTTGAGGAGGAAGGAAGGGAGGGAGAGAGAAGAATCACAAGAAAGAAAGGCAAAACAAAGCGAGAAAATGAATGGTACAGGTAGGAAGGAAGGGAGGAAAAAAGAAAGGATGGAGGGGGAGAAAGAGAGGAGAGAGACAGAGAGGAGAGAAAGGAGAGAGAAAGAGAGGAGAGAGGCAGAGAGGAGAGAGGAGAGAGAAAGAGAAGAGAGAGAAAGAGAGGAGAGAGAAAGGGAAGAGTAAGCAGGAATAAGCATAGTGTACACTTAACTGAATATCTATGGGTACACGGAAAGAAGGGAGGAAGATAATAAGACATAACAGAAGAAGGGAAAGAATAAAAGAAGGAGGGATGAGACTAAACCAAAGAGGAAAGGAAATGAGGGAAGAAACAATAAAAGAAGGGAGGAAGAAAGGAAGGATGGGAAATAGACAGAAAGGAAGGATGGATGAGAGAAAAAGTAATGAAGAAAGAGGGAGGAAAATTGAGAGACATGGACTGAAACATTACTGGACTGAAATAAAAATGGACAGATGAATGAATGAAAAGGAGTTAGTGAGTACTCAGGCAAGTGAATAATCCAAAGGAAGTAATATTAATGTGGTTACAAAGATAACAGGGACGTTAACTATTACTCAGACAAATGAATAACTAAGGGAGGCATAGGGGAAATATTAAGTCGATTTGTACTAAGTCAGTTTATCTGGAATATCCTATTGTTTGAAGTACTCCTGTATAAATAAAGCAAAATATTTTAATGCATTAACGTCAAATGAAGTCTGCGGACTTACAAACCCATATTTCACTTTCTATCATTCTTACCAATATTATTTTGACTCTTAACATAACGAAGATGACATCAACGTACACAATCTCATTCTGTGTTGTAATTAGATGACAAACAATTCATTTCACATTCGGTTGGGAAACATAATTTTCCTTGATGATTCCTTCAGCAATGTAGCTTAACATAATAGACATGAAAAAAAAACTCACCCCTCCAGTGCAAATGTATCCAACCCTGACTGTACTGTAGTTAAAGGGTATTCACAAGGACTAATGACTCACAATAAAAACACATTGAATGATAGGATGCCTACTGTATATTCCTTCGGGTCTATGATATCCAGTCCTTCGCGTTCAGGCTGACAGGTTAGTTGGACGACACTGGCCCTTGATTTTAGATGCTTTCCCTCCGAGACATGCATCCCCTTCTGGGTCAGCAACACAAGGCATGGGAAACGAAGTGTGGTTCAAAATTTATGGGGACGGGTCAGGGTTGGGATTGAAACGCGCGTCGAGAATAAAAGACAATGAAATGATACTGGGTGGGAGAGAAGGGGTCAACTGTCGAGTGGGAATAAGGATGGGAAGAGAATGGGAGAGATTGGGACAGTAGAAAGGAACGAGGAAAATTCAAGAGAAGGATAGAAAAGACAACTAAAAGAGACGTGGGGGAGAGGAAAATAGCAGGCTGAATACTATAAGGAAAGAAAACAGCGAAAATAGCATCTGAAGGAGTGAAATATAAAAAAGGAAAAACGACAGAGAACTTACAATGAAATAACTTAAGGGACCCTGTGATGTAGTAAGAAAATTGGAGGTAAATGAGTCCTTCAAATTTTGCCACGAAAACTCCATTCTATATAGTAGAAGCTTGTTACGTGGCATGGTCAGGAGGAATAAGAAGCCTCCAATTTTCATACAAGATTACAGGCTCCTTAACCAAGCTACGCCACTTTGAATAGGTTAAAAAAAAAGTTGAATTTCATTATCTGGTTCCAGGCCCCTGTTCACATAGTCATCCTTTCTAGTGTGGTGGAAATCCTTCAACCCATTCACCGCTTATATGGCTGAGAGATACACTGGCAGTCAGACCAAAACACGACACACATACATGTAGTACAAGCAGACACTCCAGAAGAATCGAGTCCAATAACCTGCCGTTCATGTTCTGTATAAAATTGATGAAACGTTGAGAGTAAGACAAGGGAGATATATATGGTAAGAGAAAACAAACCTAAAGGGAAAAGAAGAAGGCACTGATGAGAACATAATTATAGTGTACTGATTAAGAGGAGAGGATGAGGAATAAGACTAAAAGAGATTATTACGAAGCAATCAAGTCCATGAAAT
>JAWQEG010005025.1:0-10000 GCA_033782935.1 Petrolisthes cinctipes
AACAGTATGGCTGATAAAATACTGTAATAATATTTTGGGAAATACTAATAAAGTGATTGTTAACTTTGGAGGGCAAACTTAATTAATATTTCGACATGGATGTAGTAATAATTGTTAATATGTGTATAGATAAATATACAGTATAGAAATGAAACATACATACCTGAACCACCATCCAATATTTGTTAATATATGTATAGATATATGTATAGTCGCGGTCAATAATAATCATCCACATATGGGTATCTCAAACAATTTACTGTCTAATGTTTTCACGTTCACATATGATGTTATTGTTTTAAGTAGTGTGTAGCTGCTTGTATTAAATTAAAAGATGGTAATTAACCTATTTATTGGAACGTTTATCATCTAAGGAACAGAGGGAAGCTGTCAAACTCTTACGTGAGTTACCCCTATATGGATGATTATATTTGACCACGATTGTATATGTATAGATATGTATAAAAAAGAAACATACATACCTGAACCCCCATCCAAATGCTGATGTAATAGAGAACCCTTTCTTACTGGTAAAATATGGAGTGTACCCATTACCAGTTGTATATCTTGATGCAATTATAATCCCTATGTAGTTCTCAAAGTCGATCAGTGAAAACCCTCCTTTTAACACTTCCTTTAGACCAGCATCGGCGTCATAAACCTGAAAGAAAAATAGTTTGGAGGATTCAGTTGCTCCAGATTAACCAACACAAAAAAACTTTCCCCTCAATTCAGTAATAAACTAAAAACAAATTGCTCGTAGCTACTGACCTCCATTCTCCTATGTATTTCCATGACAACAGGGTCAGTGTGTTTGGCGTAATAATCTCGAGGTATGCCCCTAAGAAGCCAAGGTTCGGTACCCCATCTCCAACCATCAGCATTTACAAGATCTTCCAGTGTCTCCATAGGCTGGGTCTTGCTCTGGACTGTGAGATGTGCAATGAGGGAAGACCTATATCCAGTGGTGATTATAAGGCTGAATAATAACCACCAGCCTGCCAACATCTGTACCACCCAACCAGAGACTTAGATGTTACTAGTGTACTTCGTAATTATTATATGATATTGTTTCATGCTAGATTCAAACATAATAATCAAATACGTACTGTCACAATCCAATAACCACCTACACTTTCCTTCCATCGTAGTAAATATCTTGGTAATAAAGAACAACACGTGTATGATTTTGCACCACCTCATAACAATAATTGAGGGGGTTGAGTTGACGTAAGGTGTTGTTGTATGATTATATTGATTGTAGTAAATATCTTGGTAATAAAGAACAACACGTGTATGATTTTGCACCACCTCATAACAATAATTGAAGGGGTTGAGTTGACGTAAGGTGTTGTTGTATGATTATATTGATTGTAGTAAATATCTTGGTAATAAAGAACAACACGAGTATGATTTTGCAGCACATCATAATAACAATTGAGGGGGTTGAGTTGATGTAAGGTGGTGTTGTATGATTATATTTTGATATGATACTGATTTATTTGCACGATGGAAGGAAAGTGTTATGGATATTTGATTGTGAATGTACAGTATATGTATCCAAGCTCGAGTATCAAGCAAGCTCAAGCAAATATGAAACAGGAAAAGTGTTGTAATTGGTTCACTAGTATGTCAAATGATTCGAAACTTCAACAAGACCTGGATACAAATATGAAACAGGATAAGTGTTGTAATTGGTTCACTAGTATATCAAATGATTCGAAACTTCAACAACAACAAGACCTGGATACAAATATGAAACAGGATAAGTGTTGTAATTGGTTCACTAGTATATCAAATGATTCGAAACTTCAACAACAAGACCTGGATACAAATATGAAACAGGATAAGTGTTGTAATTGGTTCACTAGTATGTCAAATGATTCGAAACTTCAACAACAAGACCTGGATACAAATTTTGGATTGCAAGTGTAGTACCTGTCCAGAGAGGCTGACAGAGGGATCCAAGGGCGGCTGCTCTAAAAGTGCTCCCCAGCCATATAAAAGTGTCTTACTGAACTGGATGCTGCGTTGCCTTGCTGTAACACTGACCCAGAACTGCTGCATTACCCAAAACACGATGCCCCACACCACCACGCCCACCAACAAACTCGCCCACACTTCCTCTGTACATTGGTAGACAACTTTATATTATCTGGAATACTTACTGTGTAGCAAGGTAAAAGTTATACATGCTTATCATTTCACAAATTCATTGCATTTCAAGACGACCCTGACTCCCATTTGGGGGTCCGAGCATCTGCGCGGCTTCGGTTTACTTTGCTGTGTTGTACTAGGTTTATATGTAATGTTATGCTACTTTATACAGTAACATGAATGGCTGTTTTACAATTAAACTTTATCCAGCAGGATTTTTGCACTTACTATGTATCAAGGTAAAAGCTATATTTATTTACCTTGCTGTGTAGTACTAGGCTTATAAGTACTAGGTTTATAAGTAACATAATGCTACTTTATATATACACTATCATTAATGTCTGTTTTTACAATTAAACTTTAGCAAGCAGGATTATTTCACTATATATATAATTATTATTATTATGTAAACCCAATTTTCCATTATTACCATCATCATCATTATTTGATTTGTGGCGAAAGTTTCTAATATAAATGTATTCAGTTCTTAAATGAAATATAAGTTATTACTTTTTTTAAATTAATAGTTATTGTTTTGTTTTTTTAATTAACAGTTATGTCACAAAGTTATTATGCATTGTACACTGCCCACGCTGGTGAAATATTACAGTAAGTAGTGTGATTGTGTGTTGCCAGGCTGCTTATTCGTGAACTTTATATGGGTATGTGCCACCGCTTGATTAGGTTAGGTTAGGTTAGGTCCAGTTTAGGTTAGGTTAGGTTCGGTTAGGTCCAGTTTAGGTTAGGTTAGGTTAGGGATTAGGTTAGGTTAGATCAGGTTAGGTTAGGTTAGGTCCAGTTTAGGTTAGGTTAGGTTAGGTCCAGTTTAGTTTAGGTTAGGTTAGGTTAAGTCCAGGTTAGGTAAGGTCCAGTTTAGGTTAGGTGTTAGGTTAGATTAAGGGTTAGGTTAGGTCCAGTTTAGTTTAGGTTAGGTTAGGTTAGGTTAGGATAGGTTAGGTCCAGTTTAGGTTAGGTTAGGTTAGGTCCAGTTTAGGTTAGGTTAGGTTAGGTTAGATCAGGTTAGGTAAGGTCCAGTTTAGGTTAGGTGTTAGGTTAGATTAAAGGTTAGGTTAGGTCCAGTTTAGTTTAGGTTAGGTTAGGTTAAGTCCAGGTTAGGTTAGGTTAGGTCCAGTTTAGGTTAGGTTAGGTTCGGTTAGGTCCAGTTTAGGTTAGGTTAGGTTAGGTACAGTTAAGGTTAGGTTAGGTCCAGTTTAGGTTTGGTTAGGTTAGGTTAGGTTAGGTCCAGTTTAGGTTAGGTTAGGTTAGGTTAGGATAGGTTAGGTCCAGTTTAGGTTAGGTTAGGTTAGGTACAGTTTAGGTTAGGTTAGGTTAGGTTAAGTCCAGGTTAGGTTAGGTTAGGTCCAGTTTAGGTTAGGTTAGGTTCGGTTAGGTCCAGTTTAGGTTAGGTTAGGTTAGGTACAGTTTAGGTTAGGTTAGGTCCAGTTTAGGTTTGGTTAGGTTAGGTTAGGTTAGGTCCAGTTTAGGTTAGGTTAGGTTAGGTTAGGATAGGTTAGGTCCAGTTTAGGTTAGGTTAGGTTAGGTACAGTTTAGGTTAGGTTAGGTTAGGTTAAGTCCAGGTTAGGTTAGGTTAGGTCCAGTTTAGGTTAGGTTAGGTTAGGTTCAGTTTAGGTCAGGTTAGGTCAGGTTGAGATAGTCATCTTAGGGTAAAATGAGCTGGGAAAGAAAATGAAACTATTTCAAAGATTATCCCATGGTTGGTTTTATCGTTATAACCCAAGCGCTATTCTCCTTCCAACCACAGTTATTCTGGCCCAGCAGTAAGCGGCGTTGGCACATAGCCCGCCAGAGTATGTATCCAGGCTTGCTTCGAATACCCTGATCGAGTATTAAGCGAGTTCAAGCAATTATAAAACAGGATAAGCATTGTAATTGGTTCACTAGTATGTCACATGATTCGAAACTTCAACAACAAGACCTGGATACAAATATGAAACAGGATAAGTGTTGTAATTGGTTCACTAGTATGTCAAATGATTCGAAACTTCAACAACAAGACCTGGATACAAATTTTGAGTGTACATAGCCGGCCAGACTTGGTCAAAATGCCGCCGGGCTTACTCTCAAATGGTCGAATTAAAGCGGAGTGTTGTGGAAACGGTGGAGGATTGAGTGAAGTTATGGTCATCAATTCAGAAGGGTAGGTCCTTATGTAATCCAACACTCTGAGACGATCTGCAGTGGCTCCCAACATGGTGCAGAAGTCGGCCTCCTCTCGCTGCAGAAACCCAACCAAACCGTTAAACTTGCCGTCTTTTGCCAGTCCAAATCCGCGTGATGGTTCTTCAAAATTATCGAAGCTTAAAAAATAAAAAGTAAAAAAAAAATAAAAGTTATATATATACAATTCTGAAAAAAAAAGTTATGAAATGCTGAAAAAAAAGTGATATATTATACAATTCTCAAAAAAAAAATTATGAAATGCTGAAAGCAAAACAAACAATTAAACAAAAGTTATATATAAAATTCTGAAAAAAAAAAATGAAATGCTGAAAACAAATCAATCAAACAAACAAAAAAGTTATATGTAAAATTCTGAAAAAAAAAAAAAATGGCCCCTATAAATAATATTCGACGAAATATGATTAATATATTTTGGAGGTTAGGTAAACTCATCTGACATAATGCAAACCTGCAAGTCTTAGCATTTCCATACATTTCACGGATTTTTTTCTTATACAGGCCTGGTATTATTCCTCTGCATTGAAAATATGATTCAATGTACATTATAGAACATCACATAAATATTGCAATCATGATAAAACTTATTAAGATGAAATAAATAAGGCCTCTTTGGTCCGAAAACAATATTAGGCTACCACTCCCTCCGAAGCTCACCGCCATTTGACAACACAAGTTAAAATAGTTTTTATCAGTATTCATTGTACTTTACTGAGATTACACACACCATACTTTATACAACAAAATATACTCAGAAATGTATTTTATATCTCTGGAGTAATTTAATGATATACGTCGCGATACACCCTGTATATATATATATATATATATATATATATATATATATATATATATATATATATATATATATATATATATATATATATATATATATATATATATATATATATATATATATATATATATATATATATTTTTTTTTTTTTTTTTTTAATACCACACTATTCTTACGACACGTTAAGCTTTCCGGCGATGGTTGAGAGCAGACGTTTATCGACTGAGTCTGTAGGTGTTATGGGACCACCAGGATGATCACTTTCCTTCTTGTAGGCCATGTAGGGAAAGAAGGGCACAGACACCACTCTTAACCTGTGACCCATGAAGTTTGAAGATTGATCTGTAAAAAAAAAAAAAAAAAAAAAAAAAATTGAATTATGGTATTATTTCATTTATTCCCGGCAATATATGTACAACCACAATCATATAACCACCGACACTTTCCTTCCATCGTGCAAATAAATCAGTATCATATCAAAATATAATCATACAACAACACCTTACGTCAACTCAACCCCCTCAATTACTATTATTATGAGGTGCTGCAAAATCATACACGTGTTGTTCTTTATTACCAAGATATTTATTATTATTATTATTATTATTATTATTATTATTATTATGAGGTGCTGCAAAATCATACACGTGTTGTTCTTTATTACCAAGATATTTATTATTATTATTATTATTATTATTATTATTATTATTATTATTATGAGGTGCTGCAAAATCATACGCGCGTTGTTCTTTATTACCAAGATATTTATTATTATTATTATTATTATTATTATTAGGTGCTGCAAAATCATACACGTGTTGTTCTTTATTACCAAGATATTTACTACGATGGAAGGAAAGTGTCGGTGGATATTTGATTGTGGCTGTACATGTATAATTATATGGCTTACAAGAAAAAGTTAGCTTTAATTATAAATGACACGAGCACATGATATTGTCGTCAAAACTTTATACTTTCATGTCAACAACTGTCAATAGTTATTTAGAATAGGGATATGGTTAAGGGGAAAGTTTTGTGTTGGTAAATCTGGAGCAACTGAATCCTCCAAACTATTCCAAGCAACAACAGAACACCATTACTTTTGCTATTCTGGTCCTGTTTCCTAGCATATATACTTTGGAGGAATCAAGGCACTCCAATGTAACAAACAAAAAAATAATAATTACCACCTAAATTAAACCTCTTGGTCAGAAAATTATTTATTACAAAAAAAAACTGTAAAAAAAAAAAATCATACATTACAACAAAAATACAACAACCTTACAACATAATATCAAAGAGAAACAGAATAACATCCATTACAACAAAAATACAACAACCTTACAACATTACATCGAAGAGAAACACATATTATTCCACAACATATTGGCTGTCAAAGTTACCATTAAATATCCCGTGGTGGTGTAGATGCAAGAAGGTCGTAGAATTTGCCTTGAGAACAAATTGGATATCTGGATTCCCATCGTCACAAAACAGACATCGACGATACAACAACACTTTTTGCTGATTTCCCTCTGGTCTCGCAGCAGAAATATGAAATTATGGACATATATATTAATTAATTTTATTTGGATTAGTTGAAGTGAAAAATAAAAAAATGTATTTATTCGATTTAAAGGGGTGCCGGAGTAGGGGGACATGCTGGGGGTGGGGGTTAGGGGGTGCTGGAGTAGGGGACAGGCTTGGGGGGGTTTAGTGGGGTGCTGGAGTAGGGGGACAGGCTTGGGGGGGTTTTGAAGGGTTCGGAAGTAGGGGGACAGGCTTGGGGGGGTTTTGGGGGTTGCAGGAGTAGGGGGGGACAGGCTTGGGGGGGGTAGGGGGCTGTGGGAATAGGGGACAGCCTGTCTACCCACCCCAAGCCTGTCCCCCTATTCCCGCACCCCCCTCACCCCCCAAGCCTGTCCCCTACTCCCGCACCCCCTTAAGGAAAGAGTATAATTTTGGCACTGTACATTGGAGTGCCTTGATTCCTCCAAAGTATGCCAGGAAACAACAGGACCAGATGGACTAACTATAATGGTGTCCTGTTGTTGCTTGGAATAGTTTGGAGGAATCAGTTGCTCCAGAATTACCAACACTATACATCAGTGTTTCCCAAACTTTTTTTGTCGTGACCCTGAACACAAACTTATTTTGGCCTGGCGACCCTCAATAATATTTCAGTATTATTTTAGTTTTATCCATTTGAAAAAAGGTTAATAAATTTTACCATAAGTTACTAATTAATAAATATAATATAATATTGATTGAAAATAATTGGAGGCCAACCTTCATATTCAAACAAATATAAACCAACATTTGACTACCAACTATAATACTGTTTCATGAATGAGCCCTTTTAACTACTATACTATTTACTCCATATATATAATAATAATTTCTTCATTGTTTCTACATTTAATTTTATTCAATATATTTTATGGACATTCACTGTTATTTAATAAACAATATAATTTTATATTTCTATGTTGATTGAAGGATATTAAAGGCCCATTTTCATATTAATGTGCCGTACAGTACAAGTATTGGACCTCATCATACTCGTATATGTTTTGTTCTACCTTCATTTATCGTACTTTTTTTATTCACAACTATTTTCCTGTCCCAGTTTGGATGACGATTTATATTCCACAATTATGATGTTACTAATTATGTTTAAATTAGTTTTACTTCTAATACCTTTCTCTCTCTCTCTCTCTCTCTCTCTCTCTCTCTCTCTCTCTCTCTCTCTCTCTCTCTCTCTCTCTCTCTCTCTCTCTCTCTCTCTCTCTCTCTCTCTCTGGGAACCACTGCCTTAAAGAAACTAATACTCACCCAGGAAGAGAGTGAGGTTAGGTTAGGTTAGGTTAGGTTAGGTAAAGTTAGGTTGTGTTGGGTTGGGTTGGGTTGGGTTGGATTGGGTTGGGTTGGGTTGGGTTGGGTTGAGTTGGGTTGGGTTGGGTTGGGTTGGGTTAGGTTAGGTTAGGTTAGGTTAGGTTACCAACACAATACGTCCCCCTAAAAGAAATCCAAACTCACCCAGGAAGAGAGTGAGGTTAGGTTAGGTTAGGTTAGGTTAGGTTAGGTTAGGTTAGGTTAGGTTACCAACACAAAATGTCCCCCTTAAAGAAACCAATACTCACCCAGGAAGAGAGTGAGGTGTACAGCATGTATTGTATTCCTGAGGCTGGGATGAAGGAGGACTTCTCTGGGATGGGTCGTCGTTCCTCCTACTACAACCACACGTGTGTCTGACAGTTTCCACAGTCCATTACGTTCTAACAAGCTATATGGAAACAGCAGATATGATTATACATACATATTCCCCCTTCTTATTTTAACATTGATTCTAATTTAATAACTGATTTGTGTTATATTATTTCAATCTGTAACGAGTACAGCCACAGTCAATAAAATATCCACCAACACTTTCCTTCCATGGTACAAATATATCAGTATCATATATAAATATAATCATACAACAACACCTTACGTCAACTCAACCCCCTCAGTTATTATTATTATGAGGTGCTGCAAAATCATACACGTGTTGTTCTTAATTGCCAAGATATTTATTATTATTATTATTATTATTATTATTATTATTATTATTATGAGGTGCTGCAAAATCATACACGTGTTGTTCTTTATTACCAAGATATTTATTATTATCATTATTATCATTATTATTATTATTATAAGGTGCTGCAAAATCATACATACACTTGTAGTTCATAATTACCCAGATATTGTTTACTACGATGGATGGTGGAAGGTATCGGTGGATAAATATTTGATTGACTGTTGCTGTACTATTGGCCACAAAGGATTCCTACACACGTTGTTGTTTTCGAGGCTTTACAACATAGAGAAATTATAACACTACGTAAATACAACACAACATTATTATTATTATTAGGTTTGCTGTTTGGCTAATCACAGAGTCACTTGGTAGACCATTCATTGCAGTACTTACAGAATAATGAATGACCTCTCTCTCTCTCTCTCTCTCTCTCTCTCTCTCTCTCTCTCTCTCTCTCTCTCTCTCTCTCTCTCCATATAGTCTGTGTAAGAATTCATGTGGCCAGCTGTACAACACGTGAACCAAAGTACAGTCACTCATAATAATTAAGACACCCCCCAGGCCAGTCACCTTCTTATACTTGTGATATCGGTTCTGGCAACAGTGTACGTGACGTCAGTGATGGCGCTTAAGAGATGAAGTTGATTTGCTTGACACATTTGTAACTAATGATAAATGAGACGAAGCATGAGTTGGGATATTGTTTCGAGCAAACCAACCTTCCTCCAAACACCACACACACCAATACCTCTGACGTCAGCTACTACAATGTTACCAGAACCGATATCACACGAGTTTAAAGGTGTCTTTGCCTGGGGTTGGTCTTTACTTTTATGAGTGACTGTACATACCTGAACATCAAGTCGGTGTTATTGCTGTTGTTGTTGTTGTCAAGAAGAAGAATGAGAGCTCGACACGTTGTTTTATGGTCACCCCACAAGGCATTAGGTAGTGGTTGTGGTTGTTGTCGCTGCAGGTCATCTGTTGTAGTTGTTCCATTCGTCACCAGTATTCCAGAACTGACTTGTCTGTTGTTGGCAGGTATTGTTTTAAAGGGGGAAGTTTGTTTGTTTTGTGTTGGTAAATCTGGAGCAAAAACCGAATCTAACCTTCAAACTATTCCAAGCAACAGAACACTTTTTTTTTTTTTTTTTTTTTTTTGCAACTGAATCCTCCAAACTATTCCAAGCAACAGAACATTATTTTGTTTTGCTCTTCTGGTCCTGTTGTTTCCTGGCATACTTTGGAGGAATCAAGGCACTCCA
>JAWQEG010005025.1:15000-32500 GCA_033782935.1 Petrolisthes cinctipes
CTTGGGAAGGGGGGTTAGGGGGGTGCGGGAATAGAGGGACAGGCTTGGAGGAGCGGGTTTTGGGGGGTGCGGGAGTAGGGGGACAGGCTGGGTGGGGGGTTGTTAGGAGGGTGCGGGAGTAGGGGGACAGGCTGGGGGGGGGGGTTGTTAGGAGGGTGCGGGAATAGGGGGACAGGCTTTCTACCCACCCCAAGCCTGCCCCCCCTACTCCCGCACCCCCCCATTCCCCCCTCCCAAGCCTGTCCCCTATTCCCGCACCCCCCCCAGTCCCTCCCCCCAAGCCTGTCCCCTATTTCCGCACCCCCCTAGTCCCCCCCCCCAAGCCTGTCCCCTACTGCCGCACCCCCTTAATTAAATCCGTTCAATACAATAACATTCAAATATTTTTTTTTTTTAATTACCCTACACATTAATTTACTGTCATTGATATTTGCAGTGAAAGAAGGATTTTTAATTGATTGATTGGTTGATTGATATTAGGAGCCGCAACAGCGAGGTCATATAGCGCCAGGGAAAGGTGATAGAGAGGTGTGACATCAAGCAGGAAGGAAACAGTGAAAGGAGGACTGTTTCACTAAGCTCTGTGAGGATATATGTTGTGTAAAGGCCTCCATAGACTATCAATCATACCTGTACAAAGTGGGTGGTTGTACAGGCATAACCGTGGTGTGTGTGTGTGTGTGTGTGTGTGTAAGAGAGAGACTGTGTGTGTGTGTGTGTGTGTGTGTAAGAGAGAGACTGTGTGTGTGTGTGTGTGTGTAAGAGAGAGACTGTGTGTGTGTGTGTGTGTGTGTAAGAGAGAGACTGTATGTGTATGTAAGAGAGAGACTGTGTGTGTGTGTGTGTCTGTGTGTGTGTGTAAGAGAGAGACTGTGTGTGTGTGTCTGTGCGTGTGTGTAAGAGAGAGACTGTGTGTGTGTGTAAGAGAGAGACTGTGTGTGTGTGTGTGTGTGTGTGTAAGAGAGAGAACTGTGTGTGTGTGTGTGTGTGTGTGTGTGTAAGAGAGACTGTGTGTGAGTGTGAGTGTGTGTGTGTAAGAGAGAGACTGTGTGTGTGTGTGTGTAAGAGAGAGACTGTGTGTGTGTGTGTGTGTAAGAGAGAGACTGTGTGTGTGTGTGTGTGTGTGTGTGTGTGTGTAAGAGAGAGACTGTGTGTGTAAGAGAGAGACTGTGTGTGTGTGTGTGTGTGTGTGTGTGTAAGAGAGAGACTGTGTGTGTGTGTGTGTGTGTGTGTGTGTGTGTGTATACGAGAGAGACTGTGTGTGTGTGTGTGTGTGTGTGATTGATGGTTTGCACAAATGACTGAACAATATCCAACAAGCTTTTCGTCAATCACACACACACACACACACAGGGTCTTTCATACACACACACACACACAGGGTCTTTCATACACACACACACACACACACATACAGGGTCTTACACACACACACACACACCCACACACATACAGGGTCTTCCATACACACACACACACACATACAGGGTCTTTCATACACGTACACACACACACACACACACACACACACATACAGGGTCTTACACACACACACACACACACGCCTGTACAGTGATGCATAATAATGTGTGGTGACTGCTCAGTATTCTTGGTAGTGTGTGGCAAATTTATATGATTGCACAGTCCTCTAGTTTGCACAGGCATGAATGATAAGTCTATGGAGGCTTTAAGAAATATGGATTGCACAGTCATGGTAAAAAAAATCCTGCAACCTGGTGAATAAAAGCAACGAGCCATTTGATTGAATTTTATGAATCAATATTGCAGAAACCAACAGCTATATAGAGTTTCGGATCATTTTTCGAAGCCATCTCATTGGAAGGTGTTGCAGGACAATAATTGACCATGATTGTACAAACTTCTAAGTCTGAAATTACCATAATACAGCCGAAGCGTGTGAATGCTACTGTTATGAAGGTATTGTGAGATGTACCCTGATGATATTTCCATAGCTGAAGGTGATGGCAACTGATTTAAGTTCGTCATCGGTTTACGAAAATATGTTTGAGGCGTTGATACAGATTCTGGTGTGACAAATATGGCTGTTGGTTTTCTCACTTTGGCACCTGTCTGCTTATTCGGCCCCACACACCAAGGGGTCTTCCGCTTTGCTTTATGAAAAGGTCGTGTCCTGACGGAGCCTTCCTCCTGCCACCGTCGGATCCAGCGATACACGGTGGAGAGACTGGCACCTGTTTGTTGTGATACGGTCCTGGCTGATGCACCCCTCAGCCACAGCCACACAATCTTAGCTCTTTCAGCAACAACAGCTGGGGCGTTTGTTATGCCTCGGTCCATTTTTATACGGTACCTATAAAGATAAATGAAAATGCAAGGTCGGATGAGGAAGATTATGATTTGCATACCTAGTATTTTCAACAAACTTTCCTTTATCCCCTTAACCACGGGTGAAGACATTAAGTCGACACCACCAACAACAAGTGTGGAGGACCGCGGGTGACGACATAAGTCAACAGCGCAGTTTTTTAAATTTGCGCGCCCCATAATATGGTTGTCTTGAGTGGCAACAACACTGATTGTGGGCTTGTAGCGAATAGCCCAACTCAACTCCAGCCAGCCATAACCACCCAGTGTTAAGGGAAGTAACCTGCTGTGGAAAATTCGGGGGTTCTGATTCCTCCAAGATATCCCAAGCAACAGAATCCCTCCACATAAGACTGTACAGACGTATTTTATGATTGAGATCGGAGGGCTACGTGTGCTCCAATTAGCCCACAACAGTTACTTCCCTTAATTAATCAAGCAGTGAGGGTAGAAGAACGTATTTCCAGAGATCCATTTTTCCTGTCATTACCAAATATGTATGTGGCATTTATTTCATATTATTGTGTTGAAAAATATGATCCTGACATGTTTTATAAAGAAATCAGAATATAAAAACGTTCTTGAATATGTAACTAGTGTATAATTCCGACATGTTTTACAAAGAAATTAGAATGTAAAAACGTTCTTGAATATGTAACTAGTGTATAATTCCGACATGTTTTACAAAGAAATTAGAATGTAAAAACGTTCTTGGATATGTAACTAGTGTGTAATAATGAATTTAGTGTTGGAGTCATTGTGAGGTGGCTACCCATCCTACAGATGTCCATTTGGTCTAGACATGTTCATCAGGAGACAGCTAAAGGTTTGTACAGTTGGACACATGAATGGGTGGTACAGCTCAGGTGAAAGATACTTGTCCCATTTGAGTAACCAGTGTCTATTATGAGGTACTTGCTTTTTATTACCATCCTCAATACTGACTTCTGTCCCTCCTAATTACCAACCTAACCTAACCTAACCCACCTAACCCAACCCAACCCACCTAACCCAACCCAACCCACCTAACCTAACATAACCAATGTCTATTATCAGGTACTTGCTTTTTATTACCATCCTCAATACTGACTTCTGCTCCTGATGTCTCCTATTTGGCACTAAGGAACTTGATATTGGAAGAAATGGACCATCTTTCACTTGGGCTGTACCACTCATTCATGTGTCCAACTGTACAGAAGTCAGCGGCAAAAACTGTGTCACCGCACTTAGCATTTCTTGAAGGATAACATTTAGAATAATCATGGAACCAACATAGAATTACAATATCCAGGAGGTAAATTAGTAAACAACTCTGGGTTTTTATTTAACGAGCCTGTGAAGCTTATATTTCCATACTGTACATCATGACTTCATACAGATGTGACGACACGACTTTTGCCGCTTATATTTCCATACTTCATGAATTGACAGATGTGGTGACACGACTTTTGCCGCCGGTTGTACTTCAGTATCCTGTTTTATTTATATATGTAGCGTAAGTGGTTTACAAGGTATTAGCCGTCAAATGTGTTGTTTACATTGTGACAGCGAGTGTGGGAGAAAGGCCCGGACGAGAGAGCTACCGCGGTATATAAGTTCCATGGCTGTGTGGTTAATAAAAACATAACATTTTCCAGATATGAATGAAGTTATTCCAATTTTCATTACTTTCTCAATATCGAATAGGGTAATTTCTAACTGCTGAACGCCCGCTATCTGTCATTGTGTGTGAAACAAAAAGAGTGAGAAGTCCAAATTATATACGGTTTCGTTCGGGATGCCTAGAAGCATTGCGTTTGATGGAGAACAAGTTGTAGATTGGGGATAGAGGGATGCTGGTAGTGTTGCTGAGGTTACCAGTTATGTATATGAAAGACTGAGATAGAATGTACAGTTGAACACATGAATGGGTGGTACAGCCCAGGTGAAAGATATTTGTCCCATTTGAGTAACCAGTGTCTATTATCAGGTAGTTGGTTTTTATTACCATCCTCAATACTGACTTCTGCCCCTCCTATTTACCAACCTAACCTAACCTAACCCACCTAACCTAACCTAACCAGTGTCTATTATCAGGTACTTGCTTTTCATTACCATCCTCAATACTGACTTCTGCCCCTGATGTCTCCTATTTGGCACTAAGGAACTTGATATTGGCAGAAATGGACCATCTTTCACTTGGGCTGTACAACCCATTCATGTGTCCAACTGTACAGCATGGAGAGTGTTACATGCTCTCCTGAAGGGTGGAAACGTACAATGAGAAAGTTTAAAAGAACATTATTCAGTGCCATAGGGAGAAGAATATTTCTGGCTTTATGTCTATGGACTCCTGGTGTTGGTCATTAAGGCAGTCAGTGTTGTTACATCAACACATCTTTCCCCAGCCTACAAGGTTGTTATCCTTGTTCTTACAGCCGGGTACAGCCACAATCAAATATCCACCAACATTTTCCTTCCATCGTAGTAAATATCTTGGTAATAAAGAACAACACGTGTATAATTTTGCAGCACCTCATAATAATAATAATAATAATAATACCTTGGTAATAAAGAACAACACGTGTATGATTTTGCAGCACCTCATAATAATAATTGAGGGGGTTGAGTTGACGTAAGGTGTTGTTGTATGATTATATTTCGATATGATACTGATTTATTTGCAAGATGGAAGGAAAGTGTCGGTGGTTATTTGATTGTGGCTGTACCTACTTACTGCTGGGCTGAACAGGGACATAGGGGGCTGGGAAAATTGTCCAACAATTCCACTGACCCGGGAATCTAACCCGGGACTTCTCGCGTTCTGGGCGAGTGTGCTAACCATTACACCATCAGCACACCCTATGTATACTTTATTTGGAAAACGCATGGCACGTATATAGGGTATACTGGATCAAGAGCTAACAAAAACAACCAATCAGCGTTCAGTATGGCTTTCCCTCGAGACCTATGAGTGTGCGCGGACCAACCAGCGCTTAGCATAGCTTGCTCGGCGGTCTGTGATCATTAGGTTTGTGGCGAGAGGTTTTTTTTTTCTTCTTTTTTTTTAATTAATTGCGCCGTAGCGTCAATCAACAGGCAGGCCACAATACATACGGGTAGGCGGGACCCATGAGAATACAATGACTACACACACACACACACACACCACACACACACACACCACACACACACACACACATCACAAAAAACATAACAGAATGGAGCACAAGCATACAGACAAATATTTACATTATGACCTATTATGGCGAGAGGTTGATGCAGATTGTCATAATTGTCCACGTTCCGTAGCAATTCATTATGTAAAATGGATTATGTTGAAATCACTTACTTATATGTTATGTAAGTTTATTTTTTTTTTATTTTTTTTTTTTTTATACCTCAACCTCGGGACTGTAGGGTGGGTGTCAGTAGCCCGTGACTCTTGTGAGGCCCCGAGATTATTGGGTGTCGCACCAGATGAGACAGTGGAGCTTCGTGGTGATGTTGGTACCGTAGCTTCTCTTCTGTCCCACTAGATGACCCACACCTTATTTATACACGTCACTATACAGGAGACAAGAGGAGTTACACACACACACACACACACACACTAGATGAGACAGTGGAGCTTCGTGGTGGTGGTGATGTTGGTACCGTAGCTTCTCTTCTGCCCCACTAGATGACCCACACCTTATTGTATGCTTGTATGTATTGTATGTATTTTATGATTGTATTCGGTATATTTTCTGGCAAGGATTTATCCACATTAATGAATTAATAACTAAAACAATTTACGATCTAGTGTGGGGAAAATAGTTTAAAATACCATGTAAAAATATATCACTTATAATTGGTTCCTAATCTCTATCAAAAACAGAACTATTTACATTTGAGACTTTCTTAGAATTTTCTGAGTGTTCTGTTAATTCAAGTTTATGTTCGTTTTTCACTTGTTTAAGGGAGGGGAAGTTTTGTGTTGGTAAATCTGGAGCAACTGAATCCTCCAAACTATTCCAAGCAACAACAGAACAACACCATTATTTTTGCTCTTCTGGTCCTGTTGTTTCCTGGCATACTTTGGAGGAATCAAGGCACTCCAATGTAACAAAAAAATATTACCACCTTAATTATTCAAGTAACCCAATTAATTAATGTGCAGAATTGTTCTCCAAATTTTTTTTATTATTATTATTATTATTTTTTTTTTTTTTTTTTTTTTTTTTTTTAAGTATATCTCCTCGTTAACTTAATCTTCTCCTTAAGCAAAGTATCAAATTTCATGCCTACCCTTCTTTTATCCCTTCTATGCAATTCTTCATTCTATCCCTTCCCTTTCCTCCTTTCTTTCTCACTGTCCTTCCCATACTATTATTTTGTATTATCTTCTCCTCCTCTTCCTCCTCCTCCTTTCATCCTATCTATCCTTCTTTTATTCCTTCCATACAATTCTTCACTCTATCCCTTCCCTTCCCTTCCCTCCTTCCTTTCTTTCTCGCTGTCCTTCCCATACTATTCTTTTCTATTATCTCCTCCTCCTCCCTCCTCTTCCTCTCATCCTATCTATCCTTCTTTTATTCCTTCCATACAATTCTTCACTCTATCCCTTCCCTTCCTTGGTTCCTTTCCTTTCTTTCTGGATTACTAAATTGGTTTGTTTTAATATATTTCGTAAAAACTGGAACAATTTAAAACATGCACTAAATATACTAAAGAATTACTCCAAATTTGATTAGTAATTTATATTGTATTATTATATTGTATTGTTATATTGTATTATATAACTATGTGATATAATTATGTGATCAATTTATATATAATTAATTTACTCAACCTGTGTTAAAAGGGTATGATTATGTGATCAATTTAATCCTTTTATATCCAGGACCTATTGTAATATATATATATATATATAAATGATTTACTCAGATATAATTATATGATCAATCTAATCATTTTATTATGGGGTAAAGTTATATATATATATTTGATTTACTCAGCCTGTGTTTTGATTAACAAGCAGAAATTAAATCTGTTACTATGGTTTCTTCTTTATATTTCAAGAGGTCGATGTTAAAATTATCTCCGATAGAACTTTTTTCTTTCTCATCACCAATAGCTGAAATAAAAGATGCACCACGCATATATGTGCAAACATAAATGAGAATTGAAGTACAGTCTGTCATTGATACACGTACCACACCCTTGTTCAGTTTTACTCGCAGTTTTAGCTGGTAAAATCTGGAGTAGAAAGCAGAGGTATCTTACAGCAGATATTAGATAGACCAATCACAATCACTGTAAGATAACCAACCCTGCTTACTACTCCAGATATCCACCGACACTTTCCTTCCATCGTAGTAAATATCTTGGTAATAAAGAACAACACATGTATGATTTTGCAGCACCTCATAATAATAATAATAATAATAATAATAATAATAATAAATATCTTGGTAATAAAGAACAACACGTGTATGATTTTGCAGCACCTCATAATAATAATTGAGGGGGTTGAGTTGACGTAAGGTGTTGTTGTATGATTATATTTTGATATGATACTGATTTATTTGTATCATGGAAGGAAAGTGTTGGTGGTTATTTGATTGTGGCTGTACCAGTAGGTGAATCCAATGTTAACCCAATTATTCATATAAAAATCTGGTTTAAAATGCTACAGATAATGTTAGTTGTAAATGTGTTTGTGTTGGCATGAGTGAATGTGTGTGTGTGTGTGTGTGTGTGTGTGTGTGTGTGTGTGTGTTCTTACCTATTTGTTCTTACTTATTTGTTATTACCTATTTGTATCTTTACAGGATCGAGTCAAGCTCATAATGTCCCGTATTTTAAAACACAATTATCATATTTTTCTTTAAAGTTATGTATGTTTTGTGTGTGTGTGTGTGTGTGTGTGTGTGTGTGTCGTTACCCTAATTGTTTAATATGAAGAGCACTTGTTTTATACTGCATACATAGGAGTGACTCTAGCAATTTACTGTCTAATGTTTTCATGTTCACATATAATGTTATTGTTTTAAGTAGTGTGTAGCTGCTTGTAGTAAATTAAATGATGGTAGTTAACGTGTGTGTGTGTGTGTGTGTGTGTGTTATTGTTTTAAGTAGTGTGTAGCTGCTTGTATTAAATTAAAAGATGGTATTTAACGTGTGCGTGTGTGTGTGTGTGTTATTATTTTAAGTAGTGTGTAGCTGCTTGTATTAAATTAAATGATGGTAGTTAACGTGTGTGTGTTATTATTTTAAGTAGTGTGTAGCTGCTTGTAGTAAATTAAAAGATGGTATTTAACGTGTGTGTGTGTGTTATTATTTTAAGTAGTGCATAGCTGCTTGTATTAAATTAAAAGATAGTATTTAACCTATTGATTGGAAAGTTTATCAGCTAAGGAACAGAAGGAAACTGTCAAACTCTTACGTGAGTTACCCATATATGGATAATTATTTTTAACCACGACTGTACATTCACACACACACACACACACACCTGTAGATTAAACAGAGTGACAGTTGATTGGGTCAATTCCTGCCGAGTTAATTAAGAGGGAAATTTTGTGTTGGTAAATCTGGAGCAACTGAATCCTCCAAACTATTCCAAGCAACAACAGAACACCATTATTTTAGTTTATCTGGAACAACTGAATCCTCCAAACTATTCCAAGCAACAACAGAACACCATTATTTTTGCTCTTCTGGTCCTGTTGTTTCCTGGCATACTTTGGAGGAATCAAGGCACTCCAATGTAACAAAAGAGAATACCCACCTAAAGCAGACGTCTTACTGTAAATGCATTCACCGTGCGTCGAGCTTGAGAGATGAGACTAACTTTACACTGGCCACGTTTATATATACAGTAACGTGATATGTCAACCAAATGGCGCATGGTCAAATCTTTCCTAAGTTCAAGGAATCAATAATACAAATATTCTGTACAGCCACAATCAAATATCCACCGACACTTTCCTTCCATCTTACAAATAAATCAGTATCATATCAAAATATAATCATACAACAACACCTTACGTCAACTCAACCCCCTCAATTATTATTATTATGAGGTGCTGCAAAATCATACACGTGTTGTTCTTTATTACCAAGATAGTTATTATTATTATTATTATTATTATTATTTTTATTATTTTTATTTTCAATTTTTATTTTTATTTTATTTTTATTTTTATTTTTATTTTTATTATTATTTTTATTATTTTTACTTTTATTTTTATTTTTATTATTATTATTATTATTTTTATTATTATTATTATTACTATTATTATTATTACTATTTTTATTATTATTATTACTGTTTTTATTATTATTACTATTATTATTATTATTATTATTATTATTATTATTATTATTATTATTATTATTATTATTATTATTATTATTATTTATTATTATTTATTATTATTTATTATTATTTATTATTATTTATTATTATTTATTATTATTTATTATTATTTATTATTATTTATTATTATTTATTATTATTTATTATTATTAAGTGCTGT
The DNA here is from genome assembly GCA_033782935.1 of Petrolisthes cinctipes. Classification (NCBI taxonomy): domain Eukaryota; kingdom Metazoa; phylum Arthropoda; class Malacostraca; order Decapoda; family Porcellanidae; genus Petrolisthes; species Petrolisthes cinctipes. The sequence goes on from JAWQEG010005025.1 coordinate 24,852, forward strand.
AATATCAAACACGTGTTGTTCTTTATTACCAAGATACTTACTACGATGGAAGGAAAGTGTCGGTGGATATTTGATTGTGGCTGTACATATCTCTTAATTAACTTACCAACTTACATTCTTAGTTTTGTTGTTATGCAATTCTTGTTTTTAAATGGGCTTAGATCTCCAGAAACATAATTTATTTCTCTAATGCATGCACGTTAAATTTACAGCTACAGTGTTGTAATATTCAATACACAAGAGGCACACAAGAGGCAATGGGTTTGAAGATTTGGTGATGATAGTCCAGTAGGAATTTTTTTTTTTTTTTTTTTTTTCATCCATATTTGGCTTGGAGGAATTGTGGCAAGTTATCTGGTAGAAATTTCCTTGTTTACTCTTGAACAAACTTTATATAATAATTTCCCTGTGTGGATGTCAAAATTCCCTAAAACAGATAAATTTCCCTGTTTACACTTGATCAATTTTTATATAATTTCCCTATGTTGACTCTAAAATTCCCTAAAACAGAGAAATTTCCCTGCTTACTCTTCCACATTCTTTATATAATATCCGTGTGTTGATGTCAAAATTCCCTAAAACAGAGAAATTTCCTTGTTTATTCTTGAACATAGAGGGTCTTTTTGGTATTTTGTCTGGTAGAAATTTCCCTGTTCTACTCTTGAACAATCTTTATATAATAATAATATCCCTGTGTGGACTTTAAAATTCCCTAAAACAGATAAATTTCCCTGTTTACTCTTGATCAATTTTTATATAATTTCCCTATGTTGACTTTAAAATTCCCTAAAACAGATAAATTTCCCTGTTTACACTTCAACAATCTATATATAATATCCCTATGTTGACTATAAAATTCCCTAAAACAGAGACATTTCCCTGTACCTGGCAACACTGCTGGCATATACAACTAGGACCTGAAGTGGAGAAAGTGGAGTGTGTCATATAACTAGGAGGTGTAGTAAGCAAGGTTCTCTCCCACAAGAAATAATAGGGCAACACCAGAACCGAGAAACAGCAAGTAGAAGGCTCCCTGCACATGGTCCAATCCAAGCACGACCTCTCTTGTGTCATCCTGGAAGAGATATTGTTTACATACAGTCACGAGCACTGTTAATTAAGTATCCAAGTGTGCTTCGAATGCCTAAAGACAGAAAATATATGTATAGTTGTGGTCAATAATAATCATCCACATATGGGTATCTCAAACAATTTACTGTCTAATGTTTTCACGTTCACATATGATGTTATTGTTTTAAGTAGTGTGTAGCTGCTTGTATTAAATTAAAAGATGGTAGTTAACGTGTGTGTGTGTGTGTGTGTTATTGTTTTAAGTAGTGTGTAGCTGCTTGTATTAAATTAAAAGATGGTAGTTAACGTGTGTGTGTGTGTGTGTGTGTGTTATTGTTTTAAGTAGTGTGTAGCTGCTTGTATTAAATTAAAAGATGGTAGTTAACGTGTGTGTGTGTGTGTGTGTGTTATTGTTTTAAGTAGTGTGTAGCTGCTTGTATTAAATTAAAAGATGGTAGTTAACGTGTGTGTGTGTGTGTGTTATTGTTTTAAGTAGTGTGTAGCTGCTTGTATTAAATTAAAAGATGGTAGTTAACGTGTGTGTGTGTGTGTGTGTGTGTTATTGTTTTAAGTAGTGCGTAGCTGCTTGTATTAAATTAAAAGATGGTAGTTACCGTGTGTGTGTGTGTGTGTGTGTTATTGTTTTAAGTAGTGTGTAGCTGCTTGTATTAAATTAAAAGATGGTAGTTAACGTGTGTGTGTGTGTGTGTGTTATTGTTTTAAGTAGTGTGTAGCTGCTTGTATTAAATTAAAAGATGGTAGTTAACGTGTGTGTGTGTGTGTGTTATTGTTTTAAGTAGTGTGTAGCTGCTTGTATTAAATTAAAAGATGGTAGTTAACATGTGTGTGTGTGTTATTGTTTTAAGTAGTGTGTAGCTGCTTGTATTAAATTAAAAGATGGTAGTTAACGTGTGTGTGTGTGTGTGTGTGTGTGTGTGTGTGTGTGTGTGTGTGTGTGTGTGTGTGTGTGTGTGTGTGTGTGTGTGTGTGTTATTGTTTTAAGTAGTGTGTAGCTGCTTGTATTAAAAAAAAAAATGGTAGTTAGTTAACCTATTTATTGGAAAGTTTATTAGCAAAGGAACAGAGGGAAGCTGTCAAACTCTTACGTGATGATTATATTTGACCACGACTGTACATATGTATCTCCACATCTACTAACCGTATCATAACCACAAATATACTTACAAGCTTGACTACTCAGGGTCCATTACTGACAAATCCAGTTTAATGATTACCTAAGTGTATAATAAACAGTGACAGGGAACATGGAAGTGATGAATTAAAAAAAAAAAAAAAAAAAAAAAAAAATAGTAATAATAATAGTAATAGTAATAGTAATAATAGTAATAATAGTAATGATGGTAATAGTAATAGTAATAATAGTAATAATAGTAATAGTAATAATAATAATAGTAATAATAGTAATAATAATAATAATAGTAATAATAATAATAATAGTAATAATAATAATAATAGTGATAATAATAGTAATAACAGTAATAGTAAAAATAGTAATAATAGTAAAAATAGTAATAATAGTAAAAGTAATGATAATAATAATAATAATAAAAGTAATAATAATAATAGTAATAATAATAGTAATAATAGTAATAGTAACAATAATAATAATAGTAACAATGATAATAGTAGTAACAATAATGGTAATAGTAATAATAATAATAATAATAATAATAATTAAAACAGAAAAAAAAATTCTTACCAACTTCAGTGCCTCAGTGAACTTGGAAGGTTTAGCCACGGCCCTGATTTGTGTCACTCGTCGTTGTTTCACTTTGTCCATCCAGTAACTGAGAAGACCAGTATCATCCACACGACGAATCAGAGGACGTATGCTTTTAAGAAGTGGGCTACCTCTCCTGAATGGATGATATCACAAGTGGAGTATTTTTAATGTAGGTGTGTGTGTCATTGTTAAACCTTATATTAGTGCCATTAAAAATATTATATTTATTTATATAGAATTTTTTTTATGATTTTTCTATGATTTTTTTTATAGTTGAATGCATGTTACTTTAGTGTTTATTATATATATATATATATATATATATATATATATATATATATATATATATATAATAAACACGAAAGGAACACACATTTAACTATAAAAATGGACATATCATTTAAATGAGTATATACCAAAGATTAATAGATTTTATTCATATCTTTCATGCCTTACTGTTGAGCTCAGGTATAAATAGCCACTATATTGTACAGCCACAATCAAATATCCACCAACACTTTCCTTCCATCGTGCAAATAAATCAGTATCATATCAAAATATAATCTTACAACAACACCTTATGGCAACTCAACCCCCTCAATTATTATTATTATGAGGTGCTGCAAAATCATACACGTGTTGTTCATATATTACCAAGATATTTATTATTATCATTATTATTATTATTATTATTATTATTATTATGAGGTGCTGCAAAATCATACACGTGTTGTTCTTTATTATCAAGATATTTATCATTATTATTATTATCATTATTATTATTATTATTATTACAATTACTATTACTATTACTATTACTATTATCATTATGAGGTGCTGCAAAATCATAGACGTGTTGTTCTTTATTATCAAGATATTTACTACGATGGAAGGAAAGTGTCGGTGGATATTTGATTGTGGCTGTACCTGAACAACCAACCAAATGCCGGAGCTGTAGAGAATCCCTTCTTGCTAATGTAGTATGAGTTTTGTCCTCTGGAGTCAGTGTACAGGGAAGGAATAATTATCTGCATTTGCATTTCAGATTGTATCATCACAAATCTTCCTTTAAGCATCTCCTTCAAGCCTTGGTCAAGATTCATGGCCTTGGAATCAAACAAAAAAGTTACATGCATATTGCAGTTGAAATAATACAAGTGTTGATTTTTTTTTTTTTTTTTTTTTTTTTTTTTTTTCCATCAAACACAAGTTATTATTTGTCCCGTCAAAAAGAGTTGCATACATATTGAAGTTGAAATAATACAAGTTTTTTTTTTTTTTTATCAAACACAAATTATTAGTCCCTTCAAAAAGAGTTACATACATATTGCAGTTGAAACAATACAAGAAATACAAGTAAACAGTCAGTGGAATTGTTGGACAATTTTGCCAGCCCCCTATGTTGTCCCTGTTCACCCCAGCAGTAAGTAGGTACCCGGCTGTAAGAACAAGGATAACAACCTTGTAGGCTGGGGGAAGATGTGTTGATGTAACAACACTGACTGCCTTAATGACCAACACCACGAGTCCATAGACATAAAGCCAGAAATATTCTTCTATCTTCAGATTCTACAACCAGCCATGGTCCAGTCAACACCTACTACCAACACCACCACTTCCCCTGCCGACCGTCTGTCTGGCAGGGTGAAGTGGTTTAACCATTTGAAGGCTGTGTTACCTGCAACGAGTGAGATTACTTCGTCCATCCTTCTCTCTGCTGTCACCACCTCACCACCATCACTGTGGACGGAGAGGAGGTGTCCTATGCTAACTCCATGCCCATGGAAGGAAGACGGCTGACGCCCAACCACCGCAACGACAACAGCAGCAGGCAGACATAGTCTCTCTGATTTCCTCCTGGACATCTTCAGGAGAAATGGCTTGCCACCAATAGCCTTCTTTTCCTGATCTACAACCACCCACCACCACTGCAACCACCAGAATCACCACCAAGAAACGAAGCAGCAAGTCTGCCCGACGAGGGAGGAGCAGAGTGGACGCGCCACCACCACCACCACCAGCCCACCCCCGTCGCCGGTTAATGCTGCCTCGCCCACTCAACCAGGCAAACAGATGAAAAAGCAACAAGAGTACAAGATGTGTGAAAACGCTTTATGGCTCTACAAAGGTATATTCCACCTTCAACATGGCATATGGTGATACCCTCAGACTACTGCCTATGGAAGGAAGACCCTTATGTATGTACTGTCAAAGACAAAAGTCGTGTCGTTAAATTTGGTGAAAACATGTGGTAAAGAGCTAACCATAGAAGGCATAGACATTATTGTGGTTGGGATTTCATTATGTTTCACGAGTTACATTAAATCATCGGACAAGATAGCGATAGTGTGTGTATATGTGTGTGAGAGAGAGAGCATTTCATTGTTGTGACACATATTACACATATTATAATATTTGCAGCGGTCATAATAAGGATTATAATATTGTGCTATTTATAATATCTAAAGATTTGTTAAAGGATAAAATATATTCTGCTTTTTCATTAGCATTAAAAGATTATTAACGAGACAAAGCTTCACACACCCCCAGTCCCCCCCACCCCAAGCCTGTCCCCCTATTCCCACAACCCCCTGTCCCTCCCCCAAGCCTGTCCCCCTATTCCCACACCCCCAGTCCCCCCCACCCCAAGCCTGTCCCCCTATTCCCGCAACCCTCAGTCCCCCCCAAGCCTGTCCCCCTATTCCCACACACCCCCAGTCCCCCCCAAGCCTGTCCCCCTACTCCCGCAACCCTCAGTCCCCCCCAAGCCTGTCCCCCCCACCCCAAGCCTTTCCCCCCCACCCCAAGCCTTTCCCCCCCACCCCAAACCTGTCCCCCCACCAAAGCCTGCCCCCCACCCCAAGCCTATCCCCCTACTCCCGCACCCCCTTAATTAACGAGACAAAATAACTTCACACACCTCCATCCTTTTATTAATCTCCATCGTCAGGGGGTCGGTTGCCTGAGAGAAGTATTTCCCTGGAGCCAGTTTCAGTAATAAAGGTTCCATAGCCCACCTCCACCCATCACCATCAACCAGGCCCCTCAGTGTCTCCCCAAGCCTGTCCCTCTATTCCCGCACCCCCCCAAACCCCCCACAAGCCTGTCCCCCTATTCACACACACCCCCAGTCCCCTCCAAGCCTGTCCCCCTGGCCTATTCCCACACACCTAAAGTCCCCCCCACCCCAAGCCTGTCCCCCCCCACCCCAAGCCTGTCCCACCCACCCCAAGCCTGTCCCCCTATTCCCACACACACCCAGTCCCCCCCCACCCCAAGCCTGCCCCCTACTCCCGCAACCCCCTGTCCCTCCCCCAAGCCTGTCCCCTATTCCCACACACCCCCAGTCCCCCCCACCCCAACCCTGTCCCCCTATTCCCGCAACCCCCCAGTCCCCCCCAAGCCTGTCCCCCTATTCCCACACACCCCCAGTCCCCCCCAAGCCTGTCCCCCTATTTCCACACACCCCAGTCCCCCCCACCCCAAGCCTGTCCCCCTACTCCCACAACCCCCTGTCCCCACCCCAAGCCTGTCCCCCTATTCCCACACACCCCCAGTCCCCCCAACCCCAAGCCTGCCCCCTATTCCTGCACACCCCCAGTCCCCCCCACCCCAAACCTGTCCCCCCCACCCCAAACCTGTTCCCCCCCCAGTCTCCGCACCCCAAGCCTGCCCCCCACTCCCGCACCCCCTTAATTTAACGAGACAAAATAGCTTCACACACCTCCATCCTTTTATTAATCTCCATCGTCAGGGGGTCGGTCGCCTGAGAGAAGTATTTCCCTGGAGCCAGTTTCAGTAATAAAGGTTCCATAGCCCACCTCCACCCATCACCATCAACCAGGTCCCTCAGTGTCTCAATGGGTCGAGTCTTTCCCTGCACGGTGAGGTGGGCAATGAGGGAAGACTTGAACCCGGTTGATATGATGAGGCAGAACACCAACCACCAGCCCACCAGCATCTGCACCAGGATTTGGGGGGATAAATATGTATGTACAGTTGGACACAGGAAGTTGTAGTACAGCCCAAGTGAAAGATGGTCAATTTCTCCCAATATCAAGTTCCTTAGTGCCAAATAGGAGACATCAGGGGCAGAAGTCAGTATTGAGGATGGTAATAAAAAGCAAGTACCTGATAATAGACACTGGTTAGGTTAGGTTAGGTTAGGTTGGTAATTAGGAGGGGCAGAAGTCAGTATTGAGGATGGTAATAAAAAGCAAGTACCTGATAATAGACACTGGTTACTCAAATGGGACAAGTATCTTTCACCTGGGCTGTACCACCCATTCATGTGTCCAACTGTACTTCTTCTGTCCTTGTTAATCAAATGCCATGTTAGATATGAATCAAGTTATAACTATGATACAACGACTGCCTTTATGTATGTACAGCCACAATCAAATATCCGCAGACACTTTCCTTCCATTGTAGTAAATAAATTAGTATCATATCAAAATATAATCATACAACAACACTTTATCTCAGCTCAACCCCCTCAATTATTATTATTATGAGGTGCTGCAAAATCATACACGTGTTGTTCTTTATTACCAAGATTATTATTATTATTATTATTATTATAATTATTATTATTATTATTATAATTATTATTATTATTATTATTATTATTATTATTATTAGTATTATTAGTATTATTATTAGTATTATTATTATTTTTATGAGGTGCTGCAAAATCATACACGTGTTGTTCTTTATTACCAAGATATTTACTACGATGGAAGGAAAGTGTCGGTGGATATTTGATTGTGGCTGTACTTCTGTCCTTGTTAATCAAATGCCATGTTAGATATGAATCAAGTTAAAACAATAATAC
>JAWQEG010005025.1:37500-80000 GCA_033782935.1 Petrolisthes cinctipes
TTAGGGAATAAATAGAGAGCAACCTGAAACAAGATAGCATTGCATTAGGGAATAAATAGAGAGCAACCTGAAACAAAACAGCATTGCATTAGGGAATAAATAGAGAGCAACCTGAAACAAAACAGCATTGCATTAGGGAATAAATAGAGAGCAACCTGAAACAAAACAGCATTGCATTAGGGAATAAATAGAGAGCAACCTGAAACAAAACAGCATTGCATTAGGGAATAAATAGAGAGCAACCTGAAACAAAACAGCATTGCATTAGGGAATAAATAGAGAGCAACCTGAAACAAAACAGCATTGCATTAGGGAATAAATAGAGAGCAACCTGAAACAAAACAGCATTGCATTAGGGAATAAATAGAGAGCAACCTGAAACAAAACAGCATTGCATTAGGGAATAAATAGAGAGCAACCTGAAACAAAACAGCATTGCATTAGGGAATAAATAGAGAGCAACCTGAAACAAAACAGCATTGCATTAGGGAATAAATAGAGAGCAACCTGAAACAAAACAGCATTGCATTAGGGAATAAATAGAGAGCAACCTGAAACAAAACAGCATTGCATTAGGGAATAAATAGAGAGCAACCTGAAACAAAACAGCATTGCATTAGGGAATAAATAGAGAGCAACCTGAAACAAAACAGCATTGCATTAGGGAATAAATAGAGAGCAACCTGAAACAAAACAGCATTGCATTAGGGAATAAATAGAGAGCAACCTGAAATGAGATAGTATTGCATTAGGGAATAAATAGAGTAGGCATAGATATATTACATTAATAAAATACGAGTGTTTACTATGGAGCAGCTACCAGATATTGACACACACCAGCAAATATGTTTTTTTTTTTTTTTTTTTTTTTTTTTTTTTTTTTTTTTTTTTTAAACTTTCGACACTGGACATAGGTTTCATCAAGCCCGTTACCGTGGCCCAGTATTTTCTTGGCCAACTGTATTAATAAGCCTCTACAAACAGCTAAACAAAATAGACATAGGGTCGATTCCACAGTCATTCGTTGTGGTTTGTAAGCACGCAAACGAAAGAATGTTAGCCGTGTAAATGACTTATGGGTGAATTATTTAATGAATTTGGTGAGTAAACAATACAGTGATCATCATTATTATTATTATTATTATTATTATTATTATCATTATTATCTAACTGTTGGATAGATTTTGTGAATGTGGATACTCAGCTTTTGGAAAATAATGAAACCTTACAAGTGTGGTTGGTTGGGAAGCTAACAAACAAATACCATTGTGGAATCAACCCTAAAATAATGAAGCCCTTACAAGTGTGGTTGGTTGGGAAGCTAACAAACCAATACCACTGTGGAATCAACCCTAAAATAATGAAGCCTTACAAGTGTGGTTATTTGAGAAGCTAACAAACAAATACCACTGTGGAATCAACCCATAATTACTCTAGCAAATAACTAATCACACCATATTTTTTTTTTATTTTTTTTATTTTTTTCTATCTACCAACCTGATGAGTGGTGACAAAACAGGTGAATGTGAAGTCGTCGTCGTCGTCTGAAGAATGATATGACAGTCGAGGAAGTAGTGTTTGACCAACTGAAGAATCATATCTCCTACTTTATTATCATCATTGTGCAGCTCCTCCTTTTGTCCAGCAGTTATTAATGTTGCCATCATCACCAGTACAGCAACCAAGTTCAAGGTAAGATGTTTCATGTCTTTCACTTCCCTAGGCTGTTAAAGAGAATATATATTTAAAGGATATATATATATGTAAGTATGTGTGTACAGCCACAATCGAAATATTATCCACCGACACTTTCCTTCCATCGTGTAAATATATTAGTATCATATCAAACTATAATCATACAACAACACCTTACGTTAACTCAACCCCCTCAATTATTATTATGAGGTGCTACAAAATAAATTGGTATCATATCAAAATATAATCATACAACAACACCTTACGTCAACTCAACCCCCTCAATTATTATTATGAGATGGTGTAAAATCATACACGTGTTGTTCTTTATTACCAAGATATTTACTACGATGGAAGGAAAGTGTCGGTGGTTAGTTGATTGTGGCTGTACACTTGCAATCCAAAATATGTATCCAGGCTTGCTTCGAATAGCCTGATCGAGAATTAAGCGAGCACAAGCAAATATGAAACAGGATAAGCGTTGTAATTGGTTCACTAGTATGTCAAATGATTCGAAACTTCAACAACAAGACCTGGATACAAATTTTGGATTGCGAGTGTAGTACCATGATACAAACTCAACCAACACTACGACCCTTCGAAGCACTGGAATGAGACACGGTAGACTTAGAGTACACGATAAATAAATTATACCCTCACATAGGCTATAATGCAGACGGCAGTGTTGATAGGAACGGTGTTGAGTTAGGATGTGTTTATACTCAGGATTTCACACCTCTGTTTTCTGTCCTCTCATTCCCCTGCTGTCTCTCCTTTCCCTGCTCTCTCTCCTCTCTCTCCTTTCTCCTTTCTCTCTCCTCTCTCTCCTTTCTCCTCTCTCTCACCTGCTCTCTCTCCTCTCATCCCCCTGCTGGGGCATTTGCGGAGGAAATGCCATAGAAGAAAATAGTCTTAGAATGGTCAAAATAAGTGGGTAATGAAGGTAGAAAATAGTCTTAGAATGGTCAAAATAAGTGGGTAATGAAGGTAGAAAATAGTCTTAGAATGGTCTAAATAAGTGGGTAATGAAGGTAGAAAATAGTCTTAGAATGGTCTAAATAAGTGGGTAATGGAGGTAGAAAATAGTCTTAGAATGGTCTAAATAAGTGGGTAATGAAGGTAGAAAATAGTCTTAGAATGGTCTAAATAAGTGGGTAATAGAGGTAGAAAATAGTCTTAGAATGGTCAAAATAAGTGGGTAATGAAGGTAGAAAAACCGTACGCAATAACGGTAATTCTTTCAATATTAACCAGAGCTTGTTTCATGGCATATACCAGGAGGAATCAGAAGCCAACAAGTCTCATACACCATCACTGGGCCTTTAATCAGTGATATTATTCTCCTCTAGTACACTCCCAATCCGAAATTTGTATCCAGGTCTTGTTGTTGAAGTTTCGAATCATTTGACACACTAGTGAACCAATTACAATGCTTATCCTGTTTCATATTTGTATCCAGGTCTTGTTGTTGAAGTTTCGAATCATTTGACATACTAGTGAACCAATTACAACGCTTATCCTGTTTCATATTTGTATCCAGGTCTTGTTGTTGAAGTTTCGAATCATTTGACATACTAGTGAACCAATTACAACGCTTATCCTGTTTCATATTTGTATCAAGGTCTTGTTGTTGAAGTTTCCCTTCATTTGACATACTAGTGAACCAATTACAATGCTTATCCTGTTTCATATTTGTTTCCAGGTCTTGTTGTTGAAGTTTCGAATCATTTGACATACTAGTGAACCAATTACAACGCTTATCCTGTTTCATATTAGCTTGAACTCGCTTAATACTCGATCAGGGTATTTGAAGCAAGCCTGGATACATATTTTGGATTGCTAGTGTACCTCTACTCTACATCGTTTCCAATTTCCAAAGAGGAAGGCAAGACGGCAAACGAGACGTCCACAAGGTAAGAAATTGCTGTCTTTTAAATAATAATGATTTAGCATGTATAATAATTAAGTTAATATGAAGTGAATATTGATTTCCTTCTTCAAACTCTTTTCTTCTCCGGGCAACGTGTCGGGTGGCATATTCGTGATCTTTATACGGGTAGGTGCCAGTGCTTGATTTAGGTCCAGTTTAGGTTAGGTTAGGTTAGGATAGGTTCAGTTTAGGTTAGGTTAGGTTAGGTCAGGTTAGGTTAGGTCCAGTTTAGGTTAGGTTAGGTTAGGTACAGTTTAGGTTAGGTTAGGTTAGGTTCTGTTTAAGTTAGGTTAGGTTAGGTCCAGTTTAGGTTAGGTTAGATTAGGATAGGTTAGGTTAGGTTAGGTTAGGTCCAGTTTAGGTTAGGTTAGGTCAGGTTAGGGGTTAGGTTAGGTTAGGCTAGGTTAGGTCCAGTTTAGGTCAGGTTAGGTTCTTATAGGGTAAAATAAGCTGGGAAAGAGAATGAGACTATTTCAAAGATTATCCCATGGTTGGTTGTAATGTTATAACCCAAGCGTTATTCTCCTTCCAACCACCACCATGCTTTTGGCCCAGCAGTAAGCGGCGTTGGCACATACCCCGCCAGACTTGGTGAAAATGCCGCCGGGTACCTCAACTAGTAACTAAATATACTATACAGTTTAGAATATTAAAATATGTTTCATTCCACATGTCTCTACTGTCTACATCTTGCCATTCTCTGTAATTACAAAATTAGGAGAATTTTTGATAAGTGAACGAATGCAAATTTGAATCAACTTGAATTATAGCTAATATATGAAAATGTTCCTAAGAAATATATTACTTAATTAAATCGCAAAGCATTCCAAGACATTAATGAAATGGATACAAATATATGAAAAACCATGAAAAGTTTAAAGAAAATTCGGATATATTGACTTTTCACATTACATTTTAGGTAAAGATCTGTTGGTGATAATTATAATTTATACTGTTTTATATGTGCCGGATGCTGTGGTAGTAGTGGAAATTTTTATATTTATTGAAAGAATTGCCGTTTTGTAGCAGTGTTGCCAGATCCAGCTAGGTCCCAGTATTTTGCCCCGGTCATTTCTTGTACTTTACCACGGTTATTTCCCGGTAGTTTGCCCGGGTTAGGTCTTGGTAGTTTGTCCAGGTTAGGTCTTGGTAGTTTGCATAGGTTAGGTCCCTGTAGTCTGATGTGGTCTTGGTTAGGTTAGGTAAGGTCAGGCTAATTTCAAAATGCCCCATATTCATATGGGGCATTTGCGGAGGAAATGCCATAGAAGAAAATAGTCTTAGAATGGTCTAAATAAGTGGGTAATGAAGGTAGAAAAACCGTACGCGATAACGGCAATTCTCTCAATATTTACCGAAATTTCTCTGCTAACACTTTACTGTACTGTACCTCGGTTGAGTGTCAAACCTCCGCTATTTCAATGATGTTCCGAAATTTGTTCAGTGAAGCAGTAAAGGTTATTGTTATGAAATAGATATAAATTCCTTAAGGTGGTAGGTAATTCTTTTTTGGTACATTGGAGTGCCTTGATTTAATTGTAAAAGATGGCTGGCTGGAATTTGATAATATTCCTTAATTAAAAATATAATAATAATAACAATAATATAAGGGACAAGTAAGCACCAAGGTTATAATTGAAAAATCTTTATATTCGATACAATTTGTAACGTAGAAATCAAAGTCTCAAAATCAGGACCATTACAAAAAAAAAAAAAAAATTATATTGTTGAATTTTTTTTTTCTTTTTCTTTTCTTTTTTTGCGCCGTGGCATGAATCAAAAGACAGACAATAAAACATAAGAGTAGACGGGACCCATGAAAATCCAATGACTACACACACACACACACACACATCATGAAAACATAACAGAATGAAACACGAGAAATTCAGACACACTTTGAACTGATGTTGCATGATTCAGAAATGACTTGCAAAATATTAATAGCAACATTCATCATCACTATTTGTATTGTTGCACTTTGGACTGATGTTGCATGATTCAGAAATAACTCACAATATTTAATAGCAACAGTCATCACCAACATTTGCATTGTTGCACTTTAGACTGATGTTGTTGCATGATTCAGAAATGTCTCACTAAATATTGATAACAACAGTCTGATATCACCACCACCAAGGTAATATTTGTCACATATATAGTTTATTTTTTTCAGTATATGCCTGATTTACAAAACAAAAGTTGATCGTGGTAAAGAAATGCAAGCCTTAACTGAAACTCGTGTTGTCGAGAAAGATTATGAATATCCCAAATAATAGGTAACGATAGTCTTTTTATAATGGGTGGTTCTGTACACACTAACTCTCCTGTGTCCCTTCTATCAGTACTTAGAGACAGGGAGTCGGACATTACAGGTGAAGTGGCTGTACACACTAGCTCTCCTGTGTTCCTTCTATCAGTACTTAGAGACAGGGATTCTGACATTACAGGTGAAGTGGCTGTAATTCTTTGATCTCTCTCCTGCAACATGTAATCTGATTTCTGTCGCACCTGTTTCCTACTATCTCCTGTCTCTTGTCTCCTACTATCTCCTGTCTCCTGTCTCCTACTATCTCCTGTCTCTTGTCTCCTACTATCTCCTGTGTCTTGTCTCCTACTATCTCCTGTCTCCTGTCTCCTACTATCTCCTGTCTCTTGTCTCCTACTATCTCCTGTCTCCTGTCTCCTACTATCTCCTGTCTCCTGTCTCCTATCTCCTGTCTCCTGTCTCCTACTATCTCCTGTCTCCTGTCTCCTATCTCTTGCCTCCTGCATCACATAATCTCTCTGCCGAACCGGAGAAGTGTGTTTAAAAATGGAAGAATAGGGTCTTTCTTGCCAGCGGTGAATCCAACGATAGACAGTGGTAAGACTGGCTCCCGTCTGGTGGGAAATGGACCTGGCTGACGTGCCTCGTAGCCAAAGCAAAATAATCTTAGCTCTGAGTTGAACATTTCGGTGACCAGATGCCAAAACTCGATCCATTTCAAACAAACAAGATCTGTTGAATGAGAATAATAGAACGAGAATAATTTAGTACGGTAATCGATTAATAATTACGGTAATTGAAATATAACGTTGCTGATAATAATAATCTGTATTACCCTATTAAGGGGGTGCGGGAATAGGGGGACAGGCAGGCTTGGGGGGGGGCGATTTAAAGGGGATGCGGGAGTAGGGGACAGGCTTGGGGCGGTTTAGGGGGGTGCGGGAGTAGGAGACAGGCTTGGGGGGCTTTAGGGGGGTGCGGGAGTAAGGGACAGGCTTGGGGCGGTTTAGGGGGGTGCGGGAGTAAGGGACAGGCTTAGGGGGATTTTGGGGGGTGCGGGAGTAGGGGGACAGGCTTGGTGGGGGGGTTAGGGGGGTGCTGGAGTAGGGGGACAGGCTTGGGGGGGGGGGGGGGTTAGGGGGGTGCGGGAATAGGGGACAGGCTTTCTACTCACCCCAAGCCTGACCCCTTATTCCCGCACCCCCCAAACCCCCCCTAAGCCTGTCTCCCACACACACACACACACACACACTCACTCACGGAAATATAACAAAACCATAACACGATAATACAGCGAAAAAATTACCTTATAAACTACTTACTTAAGGGACCCCGTGATGTGATGTAGTCAGAATTATTACCCAGAAACACTACTTACATCGAAGCAGCTCGTTTCGTGGCATAGTCAGGAGGAATCAGAAGCCACCAAGTCTCAAAATCAATCACAGGGTCCTTAAATCCACCAAAACGAGGGTGGCGTACACTCGCAATCCAAAATATGTATCCAGGCTTGCTTCGAATAGCCTGATCGAATATTAAGCGAGCTCAAGTTATATATAAAACAGGATAAAGCGTTGTAATTGGTTCACTACTATGTCAAATAATTCGAAACTTCAACAACAAGACCTGGATACAAATATGAAACAGGATAATGCGTTGTAATTGGTTCACTACTATGTCAAATTATTCGAAATTTCAACAAGACCTGGATACAAATTTTGGATTGCGAGTGTACCAGAAGTTCCTCCAAAACCTGATGGTTCAGCAGGTGTCGACAAACCACATCAAGTGGCAGGCCCTGGGGCAGCAAGTGTCGAACAGTGGGGCAGGCCAGGCAATAGTGCTCTATAGTGTTAGCACGAGGCGCTCGACACAAGCAACACTCGGTGAAGGGAGGCTCACCCTGCATCCCAGCAACCTGCCACGGTGGCCGGTAGCCAAGCCTCAAACGAGCAGAGACTACATTGTGCCTCCGAACCATGAGGCCTCGACGACAGTAGGAATATTTGTGATGGCAGACAGACTCATAATGTGTGATGGAGATGCTAAAGGGCCTCTCTGCATCCCTGCGTCGCCGTACAGGGAGGAGAGCGGCGGAGCGGAATCTAGAGAGGTAGCAGAGTGTGTGGGCTAAACATTGGAGAGAAACTGAAGGGCAGGCTTGGAGTCATAAATGATGGCAGCATTTACTCCACGTTGACAAAGAAGACTAACAACATCTAGAATGGAGCTTCACGGAGACGACAGCCAACCCAGACCCAGCCCCCTGGAGATGGCTCAAAGTCAGGTGAGAAAACGGCACCACCTGCTGCACCAACCACTTGCACTGAGCCGCCTGGACTGACTGGCATACCTGAACGACAAAGCAAACTCCTTTATTTTACCCCGAAAGTTGTAGCCAAATAGTCGAGACACACAAGGATGTTTACAATACTACCTACAAACAAGATTCTTTCGTCACACACTCACAAATAATTAATTAAGCCCCGTCCACACGAGAGGCAAAAAGACAGCGGGCACGGACAACCCAGTAAAATTCTCTCGCATTTTACCATGCAGTGTTACCATATCAAACGGTCTCTGGCAGCTATGTACAGTTGGACACATGAATGGGTGGTACAGCCCAAATGAAAGATGGTCAATTTCTGCCAATATCAAGTTCCTTAGTGCCAAATAGGAGACATCAGGGGCAGAAGTCAGTATTGAGGATGGTAATAAAAAGCAACTACCTGATGTGTCCAACTGTACCACTTGTGCCCTCCACCCACCCAACCACAATATTGGTAACAGTGTCTGCCCGCAGTTTTTTTTTTTTTTTTTTGCCTCTCGTGTGGAAGGAGCTTAAGGGGGAAATTTTGTGTTGGTAAATCTGGAGCAACTGAATCTTCCAAATTATTCCAAGCAACAACAGAACACCATTATTTTTGCTCTTCTGGTCCTGTTGTTTCCTGGCATACTTTGGAGGAATCAAGGCACTCCAATGTACCAAAAAAGAATTACCACCTTAATGGAGTCTGGAAGGCAAATCTGGAGCCAACATCATAGTATCTGCTACAGACTGACGTAGTAAATCTAAATGAGGTTCAGTTGGACACATGAATGGGTGGTACAGCCCAGGTGAAAGATACTTGTTGTCCCATTTGAGTAACCAGTGTCTATTATCAGGTAGTTGCTTTTTATTACCATCCTCAATACTGACTTCTGCCCCTCCTATTTACCAACCTAACCTAACCCAACCCAACCCACCTAACCTAACCTAACCTAACCTACCCACCCAACCAACCCACCTAACCTAACCTAACCAGTGTCTATTATGAGGTACTTGCTTTTTATTACCATCCTCAATACTGACTTCTGCCCCTCCTAATGACCAACCTAACCTAACCTAACCTAACCTAACCTAACCAACCTAACCTAACCTAACCTAACCAGTGTCTATTATCAGGTAGTTGCTTTTTATTACCATCCTCAATACTGACTTCTGCCCCTCCTAATTACCAACCTAACCTAACCTAACCTAACCAACCTAACCTAACTTAACCTAACCAGTGTCTATTATCAGGTACTTGTTTTTTATTACCATCCTCAATACTGACTTCTGCCCCTCCTATTTACCAACCTAACCTAACCTAACCTAACCTAATCTGACCTAACCAGTGTCTATTATCAGGTACTTGCTTTTTATTACCATCCTCAATACTGACTTCTGCCCCTCCTATTTACCAACCTAACCTAATCTAACCAATGTAACCTAACCCAACCTAACCAACCTAACCTAACCTACCAACCCAACCCACCTAACCTAACCTAACCAGTGTCTATTATCAGGTACTTGCTTTTTATTACCATCCTCAATACTGACTTCTGCCCCTCCTAATTACCAACCTAACCTAACCCAACCAACCTAACATAACCTAACCTAACCAGTGTCTATTATCAGGTACTTGCTTTTTATTACCATCCTCAATACTGACTTCTGCCCCTGATGTCTCCTATTTGGCACTAATAAGGAACTTGATATTGGCAGAAATTGACCATCTTTCACTTGGGTTGTACCACGAACCATTCATATGTCCAACCGTACATAAAACGTTTACTTACTTACTTGAGTTACTGATGATGATGATTCCGGCTGAGAGAGGTCTTCGGTACTGTTAAGACTTACAGCCACTCTGGTGTTTATATACCTGAATGTAATTGTTCTCGTGACCTTTAGGGGGGTGCAGGAATAGGGGTTAGGCTTTGGGGGGTGCAGGAATAGGGGACAGGCATTCTACCCACCCCAAGCCTGTCCCCCTAATCCTGCACCCCCCCAAGCTTGTCCCTCTATTCCCTAACCCCAAGCCTGTTCCCCTACTCCCGCACCCCCCAACCCCCCCCCAAGCCTGTTCCCTACTCCCGCACCCCCCTAAACTTCCCCAAGCCTGTCCCCCTATTTCCGCACCCCCTTTGGTACAGCCACAATCATAATCATATATCCACCGACACCTTCCTTCCATCGTGTAAGTAAATCAGTAGTATCATATCAAACTATGATCATACAACAACACCTTACGTCAACTCAACCCCCTCAATTATTATTATTATGAGATGCTGCAAAATAAATCGGTATCATATCAAACTATAATCATACAACAACACCTTACGTCAACTCAACCCCCTCAATTATTATTATGAGGTGCTGCAAATAAATCAATATCATATCAAAATATAATCATACAACAACACCTTACGTCAACTCAACCCCCTCAATTATTATTATTATGAGGTGCTGCAAAAGGATACACGTGTTGTTCTTTATTACCAAGATATTTATTATTATTATTATTATTATTATTATTATCATTATTATTATTATTACGTGCTGCAAAATCATACACGTGTTGTTCTTTATTACCAAGATATTTATTATTATTATTATTATTATTATTATTATTATTATGAGGTGCTGCAAAATCATACACGTGTTGTTTTTTATTACCAAGATATTTACTACGATGGAAGGAAAGTGTCGGTGGATATTTGATTGTGGCTGTACATTGGAGTGCCTTGATTCCTCCAAAGTATGCCAGGAAACAGGACCAGATTAACAAAAATAATGGTGTTCTGTTGCTTGGAATAGTTTGGAGGATTCAGTTGCTCCAGATTTACCAACACAAAACTTCCTCCTTAAAGCAGCTATTTCAGAAAAAAAAATAAGTCGAAATGCTTTCTTAGTCAGTTAATGCATCTATCTGTATAAAGCATCTGTACAGCCACAATCAAATATCCACCGACACTTTCCTTCCATCGTAGTAAATATCTTGGTAATAAAGAACAACACGTGTATTATTTTGCAGCACCTCATAATAATAATAATAATAATAATAATAATAATAATAATAATAATAATAAATAAATATGTTGGTAGGTTCCATGACACATAGGTGGAAATGGGTGGAGTAAGAAAATCCTGGGTACACTCCTGGAGTCTTTATTTACGTTTCGCTTATAGCTTCATCAGAACAAGTCTTGTACTGATGAAGCTATAAGGTGCTGCAAAATCATACACGTGTTGTTCTTTATTACCAAGATATTTATTATTATTATTATTATTATTATTATTATGAGGTGCTGCAAAATCATACACGTGTTGTTCTTTACTACCAAGATATTTACTACGATGGAAGGAAAGTGTCTGTGGTTATTTGATTGTGGCTGTACATATGTCAGATCCTCACGTCGTCAAAGGCATGTATGAAACAATGCTTTACTTTGTTCTAATACTTCGATCAAATGAACCACTGGGGTCGAGATATAGGATTTGGATGTGGTGTGTTCGATCGACCGGTTGTCACTGGCCTCGACTTTTGTCAAATGAACCACTTGATACTTTATGCAACGACTACAACAGCAATTTTATAATGCAAGTTATATATATATATATATATATATATATATATATATATATATATATATATATATATATATATATATATATATACATATATATATATATATATATATATATATATATATATATATATATATATATATATATATATATTTTTTTTTTTTTTTTTTTTTTTTTTTTTTTTTGCAAGTTATATTTGTCACGTAAAATAAGTTAATCGAATTCCAAAACCACACAGCCATAAACTTAATAATGAATGTTAAATAATAAATGTTAATAATAAATTTAAAATATGTAATATATGTTAAAAAATATGTTATATAAATGTTAAAATAATAAATGTTAAATGATTTCTTATATCAATGTTATATCAAATATCTGTGAGGAAATATAAATAAATACTTGGATCATGTATCATTGCTTGAATGAGAAATAAACCCCAATTTGAAATCATAACCATCTATCTGCTGGCAATTGACGAAAAGCTTGTTGGATATGGTTCAGTCATTTGTGCATACCATCAATCACACACACACACACACACACACAGTCTCTCTCTTACACACACACACACACACACACACAGTCTCTCTCTTACACACACACACACACACACAGTCTCTCTCTTACACACACTCACACACACACACAGTCTCTCTGCTAGATGTAAGTTAGTTAGGGCCCTGTAGACCAGCTAACACCTCAGAATCAGTCGCCCAGCCAAACCGGTAACACCAACATCAGACACTGTGAGTACCTACCTCCCGCCTTACCCCCTCAGTGCTGTGTACAGTTGCCCACACGTGAATCTGGTACGCCTCGCTATTTGTGAGATATCTACAACAGGAAGGAAAGTGAGCAAAAGTTATAGTTTGTTGATAAGCAGATAGTAATAATATTTTACTTACTGTCTGCCTGTCAACAAACTACATTCATCTTTTTTCACTTTCCTTTCTTTTGTAGCCAAGCACCTCACAAGTAACGAGCCCTACCAGCTTCATGTGTGGCCAACTGTACGTCCTTAGTGTTTAAACATTTCTTAAGAGTTATTATTTATGGAAACCTGTACATTCTGAGTGTGTTGAAGTTTGTGTTAAACTTATGTCGTGTTTTTGTTGTCCAAGCGACACGAAGCTCGCTTGGTTTTCACTAAGCGAGCTTGCCCTGTACTGTTTTTGTCGGTCACTTGGATACGAAGCCGTGCCAAGCGGTAGCCGTTAAAAGCAAGCCGTGTTGGTATCCAAAGTAACCCTACCCGGGAGCATATTATCCAAGTCTGGAAGGGTATATGTCAGTGCTTGATTTGGTAAGGTTAAGGTTAGGTCCAGTTTAGGTTAGGTTAGGTTAGGTTAGGTTAGGTTATGTTCTTAATAGGTAAAATAAGCTGCTTGATTTGGTTAGGTTAAGGTTAGGTCCAGTTTAGGTTAGGTTAGGTCAGGTTAGGTCAGCTTAGGTTATGTTCTTAATAGGTAAAATAAGCTGCTTGATTTGGTTAGGTTAAGGTTAGGTCCAGTATAGGTTAGGTTAGGTCAGATTAGGTCAGCTTAGGTTATGTTCTTAATAAGTAAAATAAGCTGCTTGATTTGGTTAGGTTAAGGTTAGGTCCAGTTTAGGTTAGGTTAGGTTAGGTTAGGTCAGGTTAGGTTATGTTCTTCTAAGGTAAAATAAGCTGGGAAAGAGAATGAAACTATTTCAAAGATTATCCCAAGGTTGGTTTTATCGTTATAACCCAAACGTTATTCTCCTTCCAACCCCTGCGATTTTGGCCCAGCAGTAAGTGGTAGCCCGCCAGACTTGGATAATATGCAGCTGGGAGCAGTGTTGGTGCCGCTTGGTAATCACCTGACAACAACAATATGGACCACAGATAATGGAAATTGGTTTAATTAGTACATGTAACTTGCAATCAGCGCTAGATAAATAAAAATAATGATGTAATAAGATGTTGTAGTATTATTTAAGGAAGGTATAGGCTGCTGGGATAATTTTTGTACATATTATAATGGAAGACAAAAGGATTATTTACAAGTAATCAAATTTGCAATATTTTACCAGTACTTACAATTTTTTACCAGTACTTACAATTGTTTACCAGTACTTACAATTTTTTGCCAGTACTTACAATTTTTTACCAGTACTTACAATGTTTTACCAGTACTTACAATTTTATACCAGTACTTACAATTTTCTACCAGTACTTACAATTTTTTACCAGTACTTACAATAGTTTACCAGTACTTACAATTTTCTACCAGTACTTACAATTTTCTACCAGTACTTACAATTTTCTACCAGTACTTACAATTTTCTACCAGTACTTACAATTATTTACCAGTACTTACAATTGTTTACCAGTACTTACAATTTTCTACCAGTACTTACAATTTTCTACCAGTACTTACAATTTTTTACCAGTACTTACAATTTTTTACCAGTACTTACAATTTTTTACCGGTACTTACAATTTTTTACCGGTACTTACAATTTTTTACCAGTACTTACAATTTTCTACCAGTACTTACAATTTTTTACCAGTACTTACAATTTTTTACCAGTACTTACAATTTTCTACCAGTACTTACAATTTTCTACCAGTACTTACAATTTTTTACCAGTACTTACAATTTTTTTTACCAGTACTTACAATTTTATACCAGTACTTACAATTTTTTTTACCAGTACTTACAATTTTATACCAGTACTTACAATTGTTTACCAGTACTTACAATTGTTTACCAGTACTTACAATTTTTTACAAGTACTTACAATTTTCTACCAGTACTTACAATTGTTTACCAGTACTTATAATTTTCTACCAGTACTTACAATTTTCTACCAGTACTTACAATTTTCTACCAGTACTTACAATTTTATACCAGTACTTACAATTTTTTACCAGTACTTACAATTGTCTAACAGTGCAGAGGTCTTAATGTAAATAATATATATTTACTATTAATTAATTAAAGAAAAATGTGGTTACTCAGTTAATTGATTCTTTACCTAACATACATATACCTAACCATGTAGTTTGGGTGAAATTTCAACATGAAAGGATTGGTATAATAGCCATCTAAGTTTTCATTAAAAGTGTCCAATTTTTTTTTTTTTTTTTTTTTTTTTTTTTTTTTTTTTTTTTTTTTTTTTTTTTTTTTTTTTTTTTTTTTTTTTTTTTTTTTTTTTTTTTTTTCCCTCCACCTAAACTCGAAGATATGAGGCTGGGTACACTCGTGATACATAATTTCTGACCAGAGTGTGTGTGAGGAGCAGAAAGCTTCGAATCGCCTGGTATTGTTCATTTCCCCACCCAGTACACCTATAGAGGCTGATGGGTTCGAATGCAGGGTATGTGTGTGTGTGTGTGTGTGAGAGAGAGAGAGAGAGAGAGAGAGAGAGAGAGAGAGAGAGAGAGAGAGAGAGAGAGAGAGAGTGTGAGTGTGTGTGTGTGTGTGTGTGTGAGAGAGAGAGAGAGAGAGAGAGAGAGAGAGAGAGAGAGAGAGTGAGTGTGTGTGTGTGTATGAGAGAGAGAGAGAGAGAGAGAGAGAGAGAGAGAGAGTGTGTGTGTGTGTGTGTGTGTGTGTGGTGCCTGCCGTTCGTCTTTGGTCAGGGTTTACGTATCACGAGTGTACCTATATTATAATTGTGATTTATTTTATTTGGAGATGAGTTGGCCTTCTCTGTGGTTATTTTACATCTTTCCAAAGTGTATTCCTACTAATATTAACCCTTTCATTGCTTTCCTATGATTTTTTCCTAATCATTTTTTGGCTATGATTTTGGTTGGGCACCTTGGGTAAGACAGTTGTTAGGCTCCAAGTATCTGGTCTGCTTTTGTTGTAAGATAGTGTTTGCTCCTAGCCCACGCTTGGACAATAAAAACACGATTATTAATGTTACACTTACTGGACTATCTAAATATATCTAGAGGTGACATAAATAGTGTTGAAGGATGTGCTTGGTATTAAGAAGGGGTTTGAAGTAAATATTGGTGATTTTTTTTTTTTTTTTTTTTTTTTTTTTTATACACACACGTCACGACTTCCGAACTGGTACCCAGCCACAGAGGGAGGGAAGTGCGGGTAATTCCCAAATATTGCAGCTGTTATGGTACCAGTGAGGGTGTTATGGTACCAGTGAGGGTGTTATGGTACCAGTTAGGGTGTTATGGTACCAGTTAGGGTGTTATGGTACCAGTGAGGGTGTTATGGTACCAGTTAGGGTGTTATGGTACCAGTGAGGGTGTTATGGTACCAGTGAGAGTGTTATGGTACCAGTGAGGGTGTTATGGTACCAGTGAGGGTGTTATGGTACCAGTGAGGGTGTTATGGTACCAGTGAGGGTGTTATGGTACCAGTGAGGGTGTTATGGTACCAGTGAGGGTGTTATGGTACCAGTGAGGGTGTTATGGTACCAGTGAGAGTGTTATGGTACCAGTGAGGGTGTTTTATGACGTTCGGTGGCCTTATAGTTAGTGCCTCAAACTCAAATCGGGAGAGTAAATATTCTTAGGCCCTCACCTGAGAGGATCGATCTCCCGACCTCTAAGTTACGAGTCCAGAACTCTAACCACTCGGCCACCTCCCCTTATAGATGATAAATATTTCATCCTATCTCTATCAAACGTGAGGCCTTGAGTATTAAATTGTGTTGGTCATTATTTGTTTAAGGGGGTGCGGGAGTAGGGGGCAGGTTTGGGGGGAGGGGGTACGGGTCCCAATTACTGCCCCAAGTACTACTCCTCAGGTTCACTCTTCTTCTAGTGGCCCAGGATTAGACAAAACTTATCGTTTGAGTAAAACCTCAGGCTTCCCTAAAATCCGTGGTAAAGTAACACTGTTCAAAGTCCATCAGTGAAATTGTCGTGGCTGCGTGCTTCTTGGGAGGAACTGCACGTTCTTCTCTCTAGCTTCTCTCCTACATGTGTTGCTCTCCAAGATACAATGCTTGGGGACTACATTCCTGCCAGTCCTCCAGCATACTCTGCATTTTATTCCAATTCATTTGAAGGGCAGGGTCACCATGGTGGCTCTGCCATCCTAGTTCGCCGAGATATTCCATACACGAGCCTGGAGCTTGACACTCCACTGCAGGCTGTTGCAGTTAAGGTTTCTATGGACCGTCCCTACACTGTGTGCAGTCTATACCTTCCTCCCAGTGTTACAGTTGAGAGGGGTGATCTCAACAGTCTGGTACGGGACCTTCCATCTCCCTTTATTTTATTGGGTGACTTTAATGGTCGTCATCCTTTGTGGGGTGACAGTTCGGTCAACCCCAGGGGTGTTTTATTGAGGATGAGGGATTAGGGGTTTTAAATACGGGAGATGTGACACATTTTAATAGCCCTACTGGGACTTTTACCACCATTGACATTTCCCTCTGCTCACCCAGTGCTCTGTTGGAATTTACTTGGATTTATATGGTAGTAACCACTTCCCTATACTTTTAGAAAATAACAGGTACAAGCCGCAGTCTCGACTTCCTAGGTGGAGATTAGAGAAGGCTGACTGGCAGTTTTTTAGAGAGCTAACTTCACCGGTCTCTTCTGTAGCAGATTTTGTTAGCTCTGACGAGGCTGTAACATATTTTACTGATATATTCCACTCTGCTGCTCTCAACTCTATCCCTAGAACTTCTGGCCACTTTCCCAAACGTCCTGTCCCTTGGTGGTCACCAGTCTGCACCACTACAGTACGGGAGAAGCGCGCTGTTTTCTCTCGCCTTCAACGCAATCGTGGGGACCCAACTCTTTTAGAGAACTTCCAGCAGGCAAGGGCTCGGGCTAGAAAAGGTTTAAAAGAGGCACGACGTGCATCCTGGAAGGCCTATGTGTCTTCAATTAATACTAAAACCCCACTCACCCTAGTGTTCAGAAGATGGTGGGGAAGTTTTCTCCTAGTTCTCCACCTGTTCTTAAAGTTGATGGAATTAAGATCATGGATGGTTTAACAGTGGCCAACACCATGTCGGAGGCTTTTGCTAGAATCTCCAGCCGTGACTCTCGACCTCTGGCTGTCAGGCATGAGTTGGGAGCCCAGGAGCGCACTGTCCTGGATTTCTCGGGGAACGAGAATGAAAGTTATAACCATATATTCACCCTGAGAGACCTGCACTCTGCTCTCTCTCTCTGCAGCGACACTTCTCCTGGGCCAGACAGCATTTCGTATGCAATGTTGCAACACTTGGATGAGGAGGCGATCTCATTACTTCTAGCTTTATATAGCAGAATCTGGCTGGAGGGTGTCTTCCCTTCTGGGTGGAAGGTTGCTACCTTCCTTCCTTTCCCCAAGCCAGGCAAGGACTCTAGTGTTGCCCTCAATTACCAACCCATTGCCTTGACCTCCTGTCTCTGTAAACTATTTGAGAAGATGGTGAATGTCAGACTGGTATACTTCTTGGAACGGGATGATTTTTTGTCTCCGTTCCAGTCTGGCTTTCGTAAACACCGTTCCACTACAGATGCTCTGGTCTGGTTGGAAGCTGCTGCATGTGAGGCCTTTGCACGAAATCAACACCTGGTCTGTGTGTTCTTTGATTTAGAGAAAGCCTATGACACTACATGGCAATATGGCATCCTGCAGCAACTCAATGCATATTACCTGTGGGGTCGCCTTCCATGCTTTCTTAAGAAATTTCTCAGTGGTCGCAGTTTTTGTGT
This sequence comes from Petrolisthes cinctipes, assembly GCA_033782935.1. Classification (NCBI taxonomy): domain Eukaryota; kingdom Metazoa; phylum Arthropoda; class Malacostraca; order Decapoda; family Porcellanidae; genus Petrolisthes; species Petrolisthes cinctipes. The sequence goes on from JAWQEG010005025.1 coordinate 55,943, forward strand.
GAAGGTTGGTACAGCCCTCTCAGCATCCGTTGCTCAGTGTCACGTTGTTTGCAGTAGCAATTAATGCCATTGCCTTACCCTTTCTGGACGGTATAGCCAACTCGATGTACGTTGACAACCTGGCGACTAGTTTGCTGCTTCCCGTATGTCAGTGGCAGAGCGGCGCATGCAGCTTGCCCTCAACAGTGTTTCGTGTTGGACTGGTTCTCATGGGTTTTGCTTCTCTTCTGCCAAGACGGTTGCTATGCACTTCTGCCGCATCTGAGGTGTCCACCCCGATCCAGACTTATTCATGTATAGTCATCGGATACGTTGTGTCGAGGAGACTCGCTTTATGGGTCTTATTTTTGACAAACGTTTGACTTGGGTTCCCCATTCATGTTCACTTAAGGTCTCTTGCCTCCAGGCTCTCAACCTGTTGAGGTTCCTGGGCCATACATCCTGGGAAGCTGATGGGGCCACCCTCCTCCACCTATACCATGCTCTTATTAGGTCAAAACTCGACTATGGGTGTGAGGTGTACTCCTCTGCCACAGAGTCTTAGACCCTGTTCATCATGCTGGGGTACATCTGGAGACTGGAGCCTTCAGGTCGTCCCCAATCCCCAGTCTCCTGGTGGACGCTGATGAGCCACCTCTTGATCTCCATCGCCAGTCCTTGACGGTTCATTGTTGGCATCGATTACATCGACTTCCTGACTCCCTTCCCTGCTTGGTGGTGTCATCTGATATCATGTCTCAGTACTACCTTTCACATCCTCACACACCTTGGCCCTTTGGCTTCTGGGTCAGGAAGGCTATGGAGGAGATAGGCATTGATGACTTCCAGATTTGTCCTGTGTGGGTCCCCAGGGTGGCTCCATGACTTCTTCCAGAAGTTTACACCTGCACCTGCTTTTCAGACAAGAAGGAATCTCTTCCTCCTCCAGTGGCTTGTTCCCTCTTTTCAGAACATGCCTCTTCTCACAGGAAGTCCCTCCTTGTGTACACTGATGGGTCAAAGTCTGATGCTGGAGTTGGTTTTGGTGTTGTCTTTCTTGACTGTTGTCGTGGTGGCAGGCTCCCTTCTGTCATGTCTATATTTACTGCCGAGCTCTCATCCATTTTTATTCTCCAGCAGCCTTCTTTTACTATTTTTTAGTGATTCCTGTAGTGCCCTGGTGTTGGCCATATTAGGGTGGCTTGTCCTCCTGGGTCGTCGTGGCCGCAGAGTTACATTTTGTTGGGTCCCGGCCCATGTGGGTGTCCATGGAAATGAGCAGGCTGACACCCTGACTAAGGCTGTGGCCTCCAGTTGTCGGCATCCTGCCAGGAGTCATCCCGTACCTGATGTAGACCTTCTACCCTACATAGATACTGCCATTCATTCCTGCTGGCAGGACAGATGGGACACTGTCGGGGCTAACAAGCTATGCGGCATCCACCAGTGGCCTGTCCCACCGGTGGGAGACGGCTCTAGCACGTCTCCGCATTGGCCACACAATATTGAGTCATGGGTTTTTAATGGAGAGGGCTCACCCTCCCTACTCTGATGATTGTCTGGTCCCTCTGACAGTGTGGCATCTTCTTGTGGAGTGTCCCAGCCTTGGTGACCTTCGTCGTAGGCACCTCTCCCAGTAACAGGTGGGTGACGGTTCTTACAGTCTCTCCCAGGTGCTCGGGGAGAAGGCTTGTAGTGTGGGAGGGAACACTCTCTCCTATGTAGAGGAGGCTGGCCTCCTCAACAAATTGTGAAATTTATTATATTTATTTATTTTTTGGATACCGGTAGTTCAATGTTTTTAATTTTGATTTTTTTTTTTTTTTTTTTTTTTTACTTAAGTTCAGGGTTTTTTAGTATAAATGTGCTTTTTAGTTTATAATTATGTCCTTTTAATCATGCTGCCTATCCCATTCGGGGTAGTGAAACCTGGCTAATGTATGTACATATTTTATTAATGATGTAGATGACCATTATATGTTGGGTGGTATATGACCCTAGCTGTTGCACCGCCAGATGCCTAGTGGCATCTAGAAATCAATTAATCAATCAATCATATTCAAACTGGTGTTTTTATTGCCATTAACCTGATTTTATGCTATGTGGATGCTGCTTTGGACTTTGCCTGGAGTGTGTTACCAATCCTGTTTGGAAATAACCACTTTTCAATTCTTCTAACTTCTGCCTAATGTGGGCCTCATTGTAGTGTTCCCCGATGGTCTTATGATAAGGAAGACTGGACACGTTTTGAAAAGTTATGCTTGTCTGTCCACTCTGTAGGAGATGTTGAAAATAAAGAGAGACAGTGGCTTATGTACACTCGCAATCCAAAGTTTGTATCCAGGTCTTGTTGTTGAAGTTTCGAATCATTTGACATACTAGTGAACCAATTACAACTCTTATCCTGTTTCATATTTGCTTGAGTTCGCTTAATACTCGATCAGGCTATTCGAAGCAAACCTGGATACATGTTTTGGATTGCCAGTGTAACTGATATGTTTCACTCAGCACCTCTGTAAAGTATTCCCAGGACGAGTGGTAATTTCTCCCGACATCCGGATCTCTGGTGGAACCTTGAGTGCAAAGCAGCTGTTAAGCCGCAGGGGTCTTCATTGTGCGGCTCGCGAGCCAGTGGCGGCTCGCAATGACCTGATTGGCGGCTCCCAAGAGAGAAAGAGAGAGAGAAAATCATCAGTGATCAGAGAAAAAGTCCAAAGTATTAGATATAAATTGCATCACTATGCCGTATCATATAAATCTGTGGTTATGGAAACCCACAAAATTATATTATTTAGTTCCTATATTTATTTTTTTCTGCTTATCCATGTGGTTTATGGCTTATGCGGCTCTCACTCTGAATACGTCCTGGACTTTTGGCTCTCGTGAAAAAATTAGTGAATAACACTGTGTTAAGGCAAAAAAGGTATAGCACTCTCCCGACTCCATTTCCTTCAAGATAACCCCCAGAACTTGGATGATTTTCGAAAGGCACGGGCTAATGCTAAACGAGTACTGAAATAGGCCAGGAGAAAGTTATAGAGAGAATATGTCTCTTCTGTTTCCTTCAAGACTCCTCTCTCTCTCTCTCTCTCTCTCTCTCTCTCTCTCTCTCGTGTGGAAACGTCAGGACGATTTCTGGCAAATATTCTATTACTTTCCCTCTTGTTTTATCTGTTACAGGTGAGACTCTGACTAATCCTCTTCAATTTGTTAAAGTGTTTGCCAAGCATTTTGCTGATGTTTCTAAAAATAACACTGGAAAATATTCGGCTTATTAAAGTCAGAAACTAGAATCAGACAATTTCAATTATAGAGTAAATCTACTGAGGGAGAGTCTTACAATGTCACATTTTCTGTTCCTTAGCTTTGGGCAGCTCTGTCACTGTTGTTGTTGTTGATGATGTTCTCCCTGTTCTCCTGCTCCAAAGAAGCCTGGTACGCTCTGGTCACAGTGAAAAAACAAATTAAAATAGAGGAGCTGTATGGCCCTATATGCCTGTGCTACTGAAGCAAATCCCAGGATGATGGGATCTGAGCTTACTGAACCAGGGAGTCTGAGGGCCTCTGACCGCCAGGGAGAGTGGGGGGAAGGTCTTTGATCCCATAGCCAGTGTTGTGGGCGCAAGTCCATGTTACCACAAGAGCTACAAGTGGGGCAGCACCTTCCATGAGACCAGTCCTGAAGGGACCATAAAGGGGAGGGAGTTTACACTGCTGCATGCAAAAGGATAATGCATCCCCGTGTTGCTGGTGGTCCACACAGCAGTGAAATAAAGCTTCCGGTTGCAGTTTCACCTTACATGTCGGAAGATCTCGTCAAATCCACTAAAAATTGACCAGATCATACAACAATTTTTATTCTAGCCCTGTGGGGGATGGTTCATATTCACAGAGAATCAAGTTGAGTCCCCTGGGCACATCTGTCTCTGTGAAAAGATTCATCTCTAGTCTATGATGATATTCCATATGCCTTTCTCGGTCACATGCCGGGTGATTTCCTTACTTTTTATTGACGATACATAATATAATTTGGTAACATGAATTAATGCTTTGAGTCTTTTGTGCTGACCATCAGACTTTAATCCTCTTGCACAGGTCTTAAGTTCTTCCACCCCTTGAAAATGGGTGTGAAATTTACTCTTATGCACCAGATGCCAAGGTGTCTCCGGTTGTTAAATTGAGGCAGAATGTTAGCCGTGTAAATGTCTTATGGGTGAATTATTTAATGAATTTGGTGAGTAAACTATGCAGTGATTATTATTATTATTATTATTATTATTATTATTATTATTATCTAACTGTTGGATAGATTTTGTGAATGTGGATACTCAGATTTGGAAAATAATGAAGCCTTACAAGTGTGGTTGGTTGGGAAGCTAACAAACCAATACCACTGTGGAATCAACTCTAAAATAATGAAGCCTTACAAGTGTGGTTGGTAAGGAAGCTAACAAACGAATACCACTGTGGAATCGACCTTAAAATAATGAAGCCTTATAAGTGTGGTTGGTTGGGAAGCTAACAAACCAATACCACTGTGGAATCAACCCTAAAATAATGAAACCTTACAAGTGTGGTTGGTTGGGAAGCTAACAAACCAATACCACTGTGGAATCAACACTAAAATAATGAAGCCTTACAAATGTGGTTGGTTGGGAAGCTAACAAACCAATACCACTGTGGAATCAACCCTAAAATAATGAAGCCTTACAAGTGTGGTTGGTAAGGAAGCTAACAAACAAATACCACTGTGGAATCGACCCTAAAATAATGAAGCCTTACAAGTGTGGTTGGTAAGGAAGCTAACAAACGAATACCACTGTGGAATCGACCCTAAAATAATGAAGCCTTACAAGTGTGGTTGGTTGGGAAGCTAACAAACAAATACCACTGTGGAATCAACCCTAAAATAATGAAGCCTTACAGGTGTGGTTGGTTGGGAAGCTAACAAACCAATACCACTGTGGAATCAACCCTAAAATAATGAAGCCTTACAAGTGTGGTTGGTTGGGAAGCTAACAAACCAATATCACTGTGGAATCGACCCTCAGTCTTTACAGCAGAACTCACTGCAATTATGACTGACATTCTAACAATTTTTCCTCTCCTCCAATATAATGCTGTGATATTTAGTGTCTCCCAAAGTACACTCGTAATCCAAAATTTGTAACCAAGTCTTGTTGTTGAAGTTTCGAATCATTTGACATACTAGTGAACCAATTACAATGCTTATCCTGTTTCATATTTGCATCCAGGTCTTGTTGTTGAAGTTTCGAATCATTTGACATACTAGTGAACCAATTACAACGCTTATCCTGTTTCATATTTGCTTCATCTTGTTAATACTAGATTAGGTTATTCAAAGCAATATTTTTGGATTGCGAGTGTACAGCCACAATCAAATAACCACCAACACTTTCCTTCCATCGTAGTAAATATCTTGGTAATAAAAAACAACACGAGTATAATTTTGCAGCACCTCATAATAATAGTAATTGAGGGGGTTGAGTTGACGTAAGGTGTTGTTGTATGATTATATTTTGATATGATACTGATTTATTTGCACGATGGAAAAAGGAAAGTGTTGGTGGATATTTGATTGTGGCTGTACGTCCCACCCATTGATTACATCTATTATAGAGTAGTGGCTTTTTATTGCTTCTCGTCGTTGATTTCCGCTGAGCTCCGGTACATGTTTGTGTGATGGGCAACAACGACGAGAGAGAGAGGACACACTGGCTCGGGTTGTGTCCTCTCCACGACCCCCTACCTACCTACTACCTACTACCTGGGCCGGAATTCACAAAACATCTTAAGAGTTTGGACTTGTTCGTACGTTTGCATTTCTGATCTCACTATTGACTGACCTCACTATTTGCTGACCTCACCATTTGCTGACCTCACCATTGACTGACCTCACCATTTACTGACCTCACCATATACTGACCTCACTATTGACTGACCTCACCATTTGCTGACCTCACCATTGACTGACCTCACCATTTACTGACCTCACCATTTACTGACCTCACCATTTCTGACCTCACCATTTCTGACCTCACCATTTTTAACCTCACCATTTCTGACCTCACCATTTCTGACCTCACCATTGACTGACCTCACCATTGACTGACCTCACTATTTACTGACCTCACTGTTGACTAACCTCACCATTTCTGACCTCACCATATTGTTTCAGGTTCATTTCGAAGCAGTTAATGGTTCTGTTATTCTATTTGTATGAGCTGTTGTTATGATTTCGAAGCAGTGTCGGGTACTATACTCTTTTTCATCTCATCTGACTAATGGTATTGGGGTATTATTTGTAAAATGACAACAACATTGAATTGGCAGCTGGTGATTGGCTGAACAAACATCGTCCTTAACCCTTGACTTGTTGATATAAACATTTAAATTAACCCTTCATTAACTTCATTGTATGTTCCTGGGATGCAAAGAAAATTCTCATTTGTTATTTCATATATGCAAATCATGTCCATCTGTTGCATTGACCATATAAACAGACACAAGAGAGTAATATTTAAATCCAAGTCAACCATCTGTAAACGTAAACGAACACAACAATGCAGCCAATTTTGTTTCTCCCAGTTTTACTTAAATAAATATATATCTGTCTACATAGACACTCTTAAAAGGTATTCTAATATTTATTGAATTAAAATGGCATGAGTATTGTTATAATATAGCAGGAAATACGGGGTGAACTATAGAAAAAAAAAAAAAAAAGCTCACCTCGTATTTCTGTCTATATTATAACAATACTCATGCCATTTTAATTCAATAAATATTAGAATACCTTTTAAGGGGGAAGTTTTGTGTTGGTGAATTGGAAGGTCTCTGATTCCTCCAAACTATGCCAAGAAACACAAGATCCCCTATTAGTACCATTGAGGGTGTCTGTTTTCTGGTATGGTTAGGAGGAATCAGTAGCCTTCCAATTTACCAACAAGAGAACCTCCCCTTAAGAGTGCCTATGAAGACAGATATCTATTTATCTAAGTAAAATGGGGAGAAACAAAATTGGCTGGAATATTGTGTTCGTTTACATTTAAAGAGAGTTGACTTGGATATAAATTTTTCTCTCTTGTGTCTTTATATCGTATGATTTTGCAGCACCTTATAATAATAATAATAATAATAATAAATATCTTGGTAATAAAGAACAACACGTGTATGATTTTGCAGCACCTCATAATAATAATAATTGAGGGGGTTGAGTTGACGTAAGGTGTTGTTGTTGTATGAATATATTTTGATATGATACTGATTTATTTGCACGATGGAAGGTGTCAGACTTCGGACATGTATTCGAAGCTAGGCAGTATGATATTATAATGCTTCAGGTTTAATAGGAATAAAACTGTATTTAGGCATTTTTTTTTTTTTTTTTTTTTTTTTTTTTTTTAATTCATTGCGCCGTAGCGTCAGTCAATAGGCAGACAACAGTACACAAGGGTAGGCGGGACTCACAAGAACCCAATGACCACACACACACACATGCGCACACACACACACATCACGAAAACATAACAGAATGAAGCACAAGCATACAGACAAATATTTACATCATGACCTACTTAAATCCACCAAAACGAGGGTGGCGCACCAGAAGTTCCTCCAGAACCTGATGGTTCAGCAGGTGTCGAGAAACCACATCAAGTGGCAGGCCCTGGGGCAGCAAGTGTCGGACAGTGGGGCAGGCCAGGCAATAGTGCTCTATAGTGTTAGCACGAGGCGCTCGACACAAGCGACACTCAGTGAAGGGAGGCTCACCCTGCATCCCAGCAACCTGCCACGGTGGCCGGTAGCCAAGCCTCAAACGAGCAGAGACTACATTGTGCCTCCGAACCATGAGGCCTCGACGACGGTAGGAATATTTGTGACGGCAGACAGACTCGTAATGGGTGATGGAGATGCTGAAGGGCCTCTCTGCATCCCTGCGTCGCCGTACAGGAAGGAGAGCGGCGGAGCGGACTTTAGAGAGGTAACATGTCAGGGAGAGAGGACGTCCAGCACCACGAGGAGGCAGATGGCAGGCTTCCTTTGCGAGTCTGTCAACTGTACCATTGTGACGTAAACCTACATGGGATGGCACCCATAAAAATTTGACAGTCAATTTACGATGACGCAATAAGGCCAAAAACGATAAAATCTGCTGAACAACAGTAGAGTGTGTGGGCTGAACACTAGAGAGGGAATGAAGGGCAGGTTTGGAGTCACAAAAAATGGCAGCATTCACTCCACGTTGACAAACAACACTAACAGCATCCAGAATGGCATACAGTTCACACAATGTTGAGCTAGAGTGGTTACAGAGACGACGGCCAACCCAGCCCCCTGGAGGTGACTCCAGGTCAGGCGAGAAAACAGCACAACCTGCTGCACCATCCACCTACAATGAGCCATCAGTGTAGAGGCAGTATGGATCTGTGATGGAGGAAGTCACTGTTTCTATGTGTTCTAGAGCCAACTGCCGCTGTAGAGAAGGCAGCTCCGACTTGGAAGTAGGTGTAAAGCTCACATCAGGTGTTGGTAGCATCCATGGAGGGGGCCCTGGGGGTACGTCTGCAACCATTATATCTATATTAAGACCACGGAGCACAGAGGAAACAGACCTTATAAGAGTACGTCCAGCAGGCAGTATGGGAGGGACCGGGTAGTTTGGTCTAAGAGAAGTCCTGACTAACTGAGAGTAATGGGGTGAAAGATGTGGGAAATGGAGGCACTTGACAGTGAAGCCAGTAACATTACAATAAATTCTCTCGATTAATGGGGGAAGACGCAACTCGCGCTGCATGTTCACTATCCTGGTCGACATTGGACAGCCGAGAATTATTCTCATTGCTCTATTCTGAAATTTTTCTAAAGTTTCCAGAGTAGCCCTGGGAAGTTGAATCAAAGCAGGGGAGAGGTAATCAACAACTGAACGGATAAAAGCAATATAGATGGTTCTGGCTACTGGGATGGAGATGCCCGAGGAGTTGTTAGATAGCCATTGAAGTGGTGTAAGTCGGCGCTGGAGACGACCCAATAAGTCCTGGACAATGGGATGGTCTTGAGGTCTGGCAGGGACAATCGGCCAAATATTGACTGGCGCACCCAGGTAGCAGTACTGGGAACACATGGGAATGACAGTCCCTCCAATGGTGAACACTGGCTGAGCTTGAGGAAGGCGGCAGGTGAATATTCTGCTCTTATCTGGGGAGACAATAATGCCACAGTGAGAGGAGACCACAGAGAAGGAGTCAAGAAACCGCTGGAGATCCCTTGGTGAGGTAGAATGAACACAGATATCATCAGCATAGCATGTAATTGTAGTTCCAGGAATATCAGGGAGAGAAGTGAGCAACCGATGCATCAGAATATTAAATAACAATGGGCTGAGAACACCACCTTGAGGCGTACCAAGATGAAAACTGCGCAAAGGACTGAGTGCACCACTGAAAAACACATGGGAGGTCCTGTTACTCAGGTAGCCCCGAATCCACCGTAGTAGATTACCCTTTATCCCAAAGTCAACCAGTTGATCCAAAATGACGTCTCTATTAGCAACATCGAAGGCACTTCGAAGGTCAATGAAGGCCACCACACTGTCCCTGGAAAGGCGAGAGTACAGGTCGACTAGGCAGTGATGTGTGCTCCGCTGGGGAAGGAAACCAAACAGCCATGGAGATAGGCGATCCTGCAGTCTGTACATGAGACGATTGAGTAAGATTCTCTCCATAACCTTACAGAAACAGGAAGTAAGGGAAATAGGCCTGAACTTCGCAGTGCCGGGCTTAGGGATGGGTATTATTGTGCTGCTGGTCCAGGCTCGTGGTACACAACCGTCACGAAGACAAAGATTGTACAGTCGAAGTAGAGGGTTCCCAGAAACTTGTTGAAGTAGGCGCAGCACAGCATAAGTAATACCATCATCACCAGGGGAAGAAGCTTTACCCCGAGAGAGAGCACGGCGCAACTCCTCCTCAGTTATCTCCTCTGCATCATCGTCATCATCTTGTAACAGAGCAGACATTAGACGTAGCCGATGGAGAGCAGCACGGGAAGCGAGTGCATCTTGTATGTGGATGGGTAGACTGGCTTGGGTAGATTGTTCTGACCAGGCATCGACAAGTTGTTTGGCATAGTCGGCAGGAGTGTGATGACGAGCAGTGGCCGGTGTCTTTTTAACAACCCGATGGATGAGGTGCCACATAGAAGCCACACTTGTTTGCTGGTTGATGCTGTCCATGAACCGCTGCCAAGACTCAGTGTGAGCACAATCCTGCAGGGCAACTAAAGCGTCCCTAGACATCTGGTAACGATGGAGTAGGTCAGGGGTTGGGTTGGCTTGAAACAATAGGCCATCACGTTCAGCCTCCTCCTTTGCCTCCTGTATACGTGCATCCAGCGTCCAGGAGTGGGCAGTATGGCGATGCTGGAGGTGTGGCCGGGAGACGTATAGCCTATAAAAGTCATGAGTAGCAGATACAAGATCAGAGTACAACTGTTCAGCTGATGATATGTCAAATGTAGGGAATACATGGGTCATAAATAAGATGTAAGTCGGGCAATATTTAGGGGGCACAGCAATACGCAAACGAGTGGCTGAAGCACCCGACCCAGCAGTTAGAGAATAATGAAACCGAAGAGCAATGTGATCAGAGAATAAGTCTGGCACAGAGGAGCACTGGACCTGAGATGCTATCAGGCCAGACGAGAGGATGTAATCCAGAGTACCTCCCCGGCAATGAGTGGCACCGCCAGTGTCCCAGTGTGTCAGATGATGCTTGCGGATGTATGAAAGGAGACGAACACCATTACGATTAATAGAGCCAGTACCATCACCCAAATCAGAATGCCGAGCATTAAAATCTCCCATATACACCATACCACGCACTGTTGGAGAAGGAAGAGCCTCAAGAGTGAGTCTAGCTGGGGCAGAATAGACATTACATAGTTGGAGTACTCCATTCCCAGGTAGAACCTCAAATAGCTGAAAGGTCATGTCAGGATCAGTGGAGGTACGGAGAAGGCGATGTGGCAAGGAGCTATGTATGTAAGTCAGGAGACCATTCCTTACCAGATGAACATATGGCACATAACCTGAGAGAGGAGGAGCTTGCCCAGCAGCGAGCGGCCGTCCTGGAAATGCTTCCTGGAGAAAAATAACACTGGGATGATGACGAAAAACATAGGCCTTGAGTTGAGTGAGCTTAGCATAACTGGTGATACCACATACATTCCAGGAGATGACATCCAGCCGGCAATCACTAGCGAACTCTGTATTTGGAGGTAGAAGTCCGGTGAGTGGGGGCAGATGAGCGACCTGGAGAAGAAGATGGACCAGGAGAAGGGACTGACTCGAAAAGCTTTTCAAGGCGAGATGCAACAGTATCCATCTTTTCGGTAAGGGTAGTGACAGTTGAGATGATGGCCTGCTGAGCCTCGACCAAGGTGGAGAGTTTGGAGTCATTGGCAGCCTGAGCGGCAACCAGCCCATCAATCCTGGCTTCAAGGGCAGAAAAGCGGTTTTCGAGAGCCGTACATCGTGCCATGAGGGTAGCAACAGACTTGCGGAGGGCCAGGTCTGGAGGTGAGGCAGGGCTGGTAGGAGGAGCAGGGCTGGTAGGAGGAGCAGACTGGGGAGGTGGTGGTGGTGGTGGTGGTGGTGGTGGTGGTGGTGGAGGCGGAGCAATAGTAGAGACACGAGCCTGGACCTTACGTCGAGTACATCCATGCCACACGTTAACCCCTGGCTGAAGGCATCGTGGACACTTCCATCGAGACGTATCTTCAGGAGGTGAAGGCTCAGAGGTGGAGGCAGCAGGACGTGATGGTTCACCCCTGACAGGACACGTCTTGGAATCATGGTCGGCCGCACACCATGCACATTTCGGCCTGGCAGAACAGTACCGGGAGATATGCCCCACACCCCAGCACCTGTAGCACCAAGGCTGGTCATTATGAAGTTTCCTCACCTCACACGGTGGAAGACAAGGGAGGAAATCAAAGGAAATCTCATTTGGAGGTGGATCGGGTTGACTCCAGACAACAACAATACGGCTAATGGGGGAACCATCTTGGAAAAAACGACGGGCAAAGTACACACCAGGGTATCCTTTGGCAAGTTTCGGGTCAACATCAATAGGAAAACGGGTGAGGATGTAGCTGGGGAACTTACGAGGCCTCTCAGGTGAGTCTTCAAGAATGAGAGGCAGAGATAAAAATTCACCAGCCTTCACTCTATCAATGATATCCTGACGCTTCCTAGAGATGTAGACAAACCGGGAGGTGACAGCAGCCATCTTGACTTCAGCCAGTTCACGCTGCAACTGGAAGGCCCTGTTGACATCAGACAACCAACGCAGCTTTGTGTCCGTAGATGGGTTTCCAGAGAAGGAGAGTTTGACATAGGCATCTCTCGGGGCAAAAGCAGGAAGGTTGGACGAGGGCAAGGAGTTGGTATACAAAGAAGAAACACCAGGGTGAGGCAGAGAAGGTACGTCGTGCACAGCTGAAGCACCCTTGGCAGTCTTGGCAGCTGGAGGCAAACAGTCCACACCATCGGAATCCTGCGAGGAGTCGGACGAGGCATCAACAGGTCGCTTGGTAGAGGTTGAGGAGGTGGACGGCTGCAACCTGAGCTGCGGAGTGACCGAGGAGAGGGGGGGAGGGTTGCGAGAAGGCAGCTCAGGCCAGTGATCCTCAATTGGAGACTCGTCTTCCTCCGACATTGCCAAGTCGGCCTCCAAGCAGGAATCCGCACTCTCCATCAGGCCAGGCAAGGCCTAGATGGAAAGGAAACAACAACACAAACAACTAAACACTCAATCAGCCAGGGACACACACACACACACACACAGACAATCACAACAAAACTATACACAGAACCACAACAGACAAACAACACCAGCAACACCACAGAAACAACAACACATAAACAAGAACTCACAAACAACACAAAAAATACAAACAAGAGCTCCAAAACAACACAAAACAACAACACAAACGAGAATGGAGACAGAGCGCCACGAGTACGTCCACACTCCACCTGTTCTGGAGCGAGACTGTATTTAGGCATAAGATTCATGTTCATTAGTTTACTTTAGGGTAGTCAGATCGTATTGAATTTAGTCCAACTCGACCAGCTGAAGAAATAACAGGTGTGTGTGTGTGTTTCTTTGTGTGTGTGTGTGTGTGTGTCTTTGTTTGTGTGTGTGTGTGTGTGTGTGTGTGTGTGTGTGTGTTTCTTTGTTTGTGTGTGTGTGTGTGTGTGTGTCTTTGTGTGTGTGTGTGTGTCTTTGTGTGTGTGTGTGTTTCTTTGTTTGTGTGTGTGTGTGTCTTTGTGTGTGTGTGTGTGTCTTTGTGTGTGTGTGTGTGTGTGTGTGTGTGTGTTTCTTTGTTTGTGTGTGTTTCTTTGTTTGTGTGTCTGTGTGTGTGTGTTTGTGTTTCTTTGTTTGTGTGTGTGTGTGTGTGGTCTCAGGTGTGTACGAGTCCAGAGGAGAGGTGACCAGTTATCCTTGTATGGAAGGTATGGTCCAGCCTGAGACTTGGAGGAAAATACGATACAACCAGGCTATTGTTTCCTCAGAGAAGTATGTGTCGGCTTGCTGATAGTTATTATAATTTTTGTTATTTATGTCAAAATGTCTAATATTTATTTATTGTTAAGTAATCTACCGTGTTTGATATTAGCGTTTTGTTATATGTATTAATGGTAAGTCAGTGTATATGTATTAATGGTAAGTCAGTGTATATGTATTAATGGTAAGTCAGTATATGTATTAATGGTAAGTCAGTATATATGTATATTAATTAGTCGGTGTATATATATTAATGGTAAGTCAGTGTATATGTATTAATGGTAAGTCAGTGTATATGTATTAATGGTAAGTCAGTATATAAGTCAGTATATATGTATTAATGGTAAGTCAGTGTATATGTATTAATGGTAAGTCAGTATATATGTATTAATGGTAAGTCAGTATATATGTATTAATGGTAAGTCAGTATATATGTATTAATGGTAAGTCAGTATATGTATTAATGGTAAGTCAGTATATGTATTAATGGTAAGTCAGTATATATATTAATGGTAAGTCAGTGTATATGTATTAATGGTAAGTCAGTATATATGTATTAATGGTAAGTCAGTATATATGTATTAATGGTAAGTCAGTATATATGTATTAATGGTAAGTCAGTATATATGTATATTAATTAGTTGGTGTATATATATTAATGGGAAGTCTGTATATATATATTAATGGTAAGTCAGTATATGTATTAATGGTAAGTCAGTATATATGTATTAATGGTAAGTCAGTATATATATTAATGGTAAGTCTGTGTATAAAATAGGTTTATACATGTATTATATAGGTGTATTGTTTGTAGGGGTACAGTGGGAGACCTGGAACGGGCAGGGTGAGAGTACATGTGTGTAGTGATGGGGACTATGTATATCAAGAGTAGTGCCTTACAAGTCAGCCTACAAGTACTTTACCACGACTCTACCGGTGTGTGTTTGTGTGTGTGGAGGTGTGTCCCACAACCCATGTGTTCACCAGGAGCTTCAGTGTGGAGGGGTTTTGAAACATATATTCAAGCAAGTTAGTTAAAGTAGAAAATGTGCAGTGCAACAGACTCTATAGTTGATCTATTTAGAGGTGATTATTGTTAATTTATATGTCGGTGGTTATTTGATTGTGGCTGTACCTCATCTGATCCAACTAACTACAGACCAATAACTATTATTTCCACTCTGGGTAAAGTATTTGAAATCATAATCAATAATCACATAACCAAACATCTCGAAAACTATAAATTGATAAACGATAAACAATATGGATTCAGGCACGGACGATCTACTTCCGACATACTCAGCTATATTGCACATAAAATTTTTCAGCTAATAGATCAGCAAATAGCTTTAGACATCGCCGGGGTCTTTGATAGAGTATGGCACCGATCCTTGGTATACAAGCTTCCTAACTATATGGTCTTGCATCACTGGTCCCATTTATTTCCTCATAACTCAATAACAGGAAAATCCGTGTTATGATAGAAGGTATTTTTTTCAATATTCCATTCCATTACTGCTGGCGTCCCTCAAGGATCAGTCTTGGCCCCAACTTTGTTCCTTATACACATCAATGATCTCTTAAGGGAGGATTCTGTTGTTCCATCGTCGTAAATTCTTTGTAATAAAGAACAACACGTGTATGATTTTGCAGCACCTCATAATAATGATTGATGGGGTTGAGTTGACATAAGGTGCTGTATGATTATATTTTGATATGATACTGATTTATTTGCACGATGGAAGGAAAGTGTCGGAGGTTATTTGATTGTGGCTGTACACTCGGACTCTCGGACTTTGTTTTCATTGTTATTTTTTTCCTTCCTTCTTTCTGATTCAATGAAAAAATATATATATAATAACATTCAATCGCCGTAGCATGGATATGTGAAGTACACTCGCAATCCAAAATTTGTATCCAGGTCTTGTTGAAGTTTCGAATCATTTGACATACTAGTGAACCAATAACAACACTTATCCTGTTTTATATTTGTTTGAGCTCGCTAAACTAATACTCTATCAGGCCATTCGAATCAAGCCTGGATACATATTTTGGATTGCGAGTGTACAGCCACAATCAAATATCCACCGACACTTTCCTTCCATCGTGCAAATAAATCAGTATCATATCAAAATATAATCATACAACAACACCTTACGTCAACTCAACCCCCTCAATTATTTTTATGAGGTGTTGCAAAATCGTACACGTGTTGTTCTTTACTACCAAGATATTTATTATTATTATTATTATTATTATTATTATTATTATTATTATTAGGTGCTGCAAAATTATACACGTGTTGTTCTTTATTACCAAGATATTTAATATTATTATTATTATTATTATTATTATTATTATGAGGTGGTGCAAAATTATACACGTGTTGTTCTTTATTACCAAGATATTTATTATTATTATTATTATTATTATTATTATTATTATTATTATTATTATTATTATTATTATTATTATTATTATTATTATTATTATTATGAGGTGCTGCAAAATCATACACGTGTTGTTCATTATTACCAAGATATTTATTATTATTATTATCATTATTATTATTATTATTATTATTATAAGGTGCTGCAAAATCATACACGTGTTGTTCTTTATTACCAAGATATTTACTAAGATGGAAGGAAAGTGTCGGTGGATATTTGATTGTGGCTGTACATTTCTCTCTGCCTCTAAGCTGTCTTCTTTTCTTTAGGTTGGATTCATGGGGCTGGGGGGGTCCTTGGATTGATAGAATAGTTGCATCCTCTCCCAGCTTTGTGTGTCTGATCTATTTCAATAATAATAATAATAATAATAATAATAATAATCTTGTCAGTCTAAAAGTGTACAAGAATATCCTATCTGAAGAAGAGGTTTAACTGGATGAGAGAGAGAGAGAGAGAGATACAGAGAGAGAAACAGAGACACACACATACAGAGAGAGAGACAGAGACACACACATACTGAGAGAGAGAGAGACATACAGAGAGAGAGAGAGAGACACACACACACACATACAGAGAGAGAGAGAGAGAGAGAGAGAGAGAGAGAGAGAGAGAGAGAAACTGGATGAGAGAGACACACACACACACACACACACACACACACATACACATACATACATACAGAGAGAGAGACACACACACACATATAGAGAGAGAGACAGAGACACACACACATACAGAGAGAGAGAGAGAGACACACACACACAAACAGAGAGAAAGAGACAGAAACACACTCATTCAGAGAGAGAGAGAGAGAGAGAGAGAGAGAGAGAGAGAGAGACCTACAGAGAGAGAGAAAGACAGAGACACACACCTACAAAGAGAGAGAGAGATAGAGACACACACCTAGAGAGAGAGAGACAGACAGACACACATATACAGAGAGGAAGAGAGACAGAGACACACACCTACAGAGAGAGAGACAGACAGACAGACAGACATAAAGAGAGAGAGAGAGAGAGAGGGAGAGACACATACAGAGAGACACACACACACACACACACACACACACCCACATACACACATACAGAGAGAGAGAGAGAGACAGAGACACACACATACAGAGAGAGAGAGAGAGAGAGACAGAGACACACACCTACAGAGAGAGAGAGAGAGACAGAGACACACACCTACAGAGAGAGAGAGAGAGAGAGAGAGAGAGAGAGAGAGAGAGAGAGAAACTGGATGAGAGAGAGAGAGAAACACACACATACAGAGAGAGAGAAACTGAACGAAAGAGAGAGAGAGACCATCGCTATATCTTTCTTTCAAATTGGTGTCCCACATTGATAGATAGCAGTAGCAATTGTGTGAAAAGTAATCTATGAAAAGCAGGAGGTGGTTTGGTAGACGATATTTCACAGATTGACAACAAGGCACATTTACTACACAAGAATATACCTCTCGTCCCCAACTGACTGGCATGACATTTCTAAGTCCCATTACAGAATCATAAAGGTAGGCCAACAGAGATAGAAAGTGATACAAGTTTTCGACTGCTTCCTGCGGTACACACTCGCAGTCTAAAATTTTGTATCCAGGTCTTGTTGTTGTTGAAGTTTCGAATCATTTGATATACTAGTGAACCAATTACAATGCTTATCCTGTTTCATATTTGTATCCAGGTCTTGTTGTTGTTGAAGTTTCGAATCATTTGACATACTAGTGAACCAATTACAACGCTTATACTGTTTCATATTTGTATCCAGGTCTTGTTGTTGAAGTTTCGAATCATTTGACATACTATTGAACCAATTACAACGCTTATTCTACTTTATATTTGCTTAAGCTCATTTAATACTCGATCAGGCTATTCGAATCAAGCCTGGATACATATTATGGATTGCGAGTGTACATCCACAATCAAATATCCACAGACACTTTCCTTCCATCGTGCAAATAAATCAGTATCATATCAAAATATAATCATACAACAACACCTTACATCAACTCAACCCCCTCAATCATTATTATTATGAGGTGCTGCAAAATCAGTATCATATCAAAATATATATTGGTTTGTTAGCTTCCCAACCAAAAACACTTGTAAGGCTTCATTATTTTAGGGTTGATTCCACAGTGGTATTCGTTTGTTAGCTTCCCAACCAACCACAATTGTAAGGCTTCATTATTTTAGGGTTGATTCCACAGTGGTATTGGTTTGTTAGCTTCCCAACCAACCACACTTGTAAGGCTTCATTATTTTAGGGTTGATTCCACAGTGGTATTGGTTTGTTAGCTTCCCAACCAACCACACTTGTAAGGCTTCATTATTTTAGGGTTGATTCCACAGTGGTATTGGTTTGTTAACTTCCCAACCAACCACACTTGTAAGGCTTCAATATTTTAGGGTTGATTCCACAGTGGTATTGGTTTGTTAGCTTCCCAACCAACCACACTAATCTTATAAGGCTTCATTATTTTAGGGTTGATTCCACAGGGGTATTTGTTTGTTAGCTTCCCAACCAACCACACTTGAAAGACTTCATTATTTTCCAGAAGCTGAGTATCCACATTCACAAAATCTATCCAGCAGTTAGATAATGATAATCACTGCTAAGAAACTTTCGTTTGCGTGCTTACAAACCAAATTCACCCATTAGTCATTTACACAGCTAAGATTCTTTCGTTTGCATGCTTACAAACCAAATTCAATAAATAATTCACCCATAAGTCATTTACACGGCTAAGATTCTTTCGTTTGCTTGCTTACAAACCAATACTCAACCACTGTGGAATGGACCCTATAAGTTTGGTAGGGTAAATGGCTTATAAGAGAGAGAGCAAGATGGATCTAAGTGGTGCATGGAAAAATCTAGTGAAGTGAAAAAAATATGGATATGAAAGAGAATTTGTTTTGGGAGATTGTACAGCCACAATCAAATATCCATCCACCTACACTTTCCTTCCATCGTAGTAAATATCTTGGTAATAAAGAACAACACGTGTATGATTTTGCAGCACCTCATAATAATAATAATAATAATAATAATAATATCCACCAACTCTTTCCTTCCATCGTACAAATAAATCAGTATCATATCAAAATATAATCATACAACAACACCTTACGTCAACTCAACCCCCTCAATTATTATTATTATTATGAGGTGCTGCAAAATCATACACGTGTTGTTCTTTATTACCAAGATATTCATTATTATTATCATTATTATTATGAGGTGCTGCAAAATCATACACGTGTTGTTCTTTATTACCAATATATTTACTACGATGGAAGGAAAGTGTGGGTGGATATTATTATTATTATTATTATTATTATGAGGTGCTGCAATATCATACACATGTTGTTCTTTATTACCAAGATATTTACTATTATTATTATTATTATTATTATTACGAGGTGGTGCAAAATCATACACGTGTTGTTCTTTATTACCAAGATATTTATTTACTACGATGGAAGGAAAGTGTCGGTGGATATATACTTGATTGTGGCTGTACCCTTCTCAAGTTTGCCTCGTCTCTCTATGATAATAACAGGTAACGTCACTTATAGCAAATATCAACTCCTTGTTCTTGGAGATACCTTGCCCTTGTTGCATTCAATGGGGTGGGGGAATAGGGGGACAGGCTTTGGGGGTGGGTGGGTTAGGGGGGTGCGGGAGTAGGGGATAGGCTTGGGGGGGTTTTGGGGGGTGCGGGAGTAGGGGGACAGGTTTGGGGTGGTTTTGGGGGGTGCGGGAGTAAAGGGGATAGGCTTGTGGGGGTTCAGGGGGGTGCAGGAGTAGGGGATAGGCTTGGGGGGGGGGTTTTAGGGGGTGCGGGAGTAGGGGGACAGGCTTGGGGGTGTTTAGGGGGTTGCGGGAGTAGGGGGATAGGCTTTGGGGGGGGTTTGGGTGGTGCGGGAGTAGGGGTACAGGCTTGAGGGGGGGGGGGGGGGGTGCGGGAATAGGGGAACAGGCTTGGGGAGGGGGGGGGGGTTAGGGGGGTGCGGGAATAGGGGGACAGGCTTGGGGGGTTTAGGGGGGTGCGGGAGTAGGGGGACAGGCTTGGGGGGGTTTAAGGGGGTGCGGGAGTAGGGAGATAGGTTTGGGGGGGGTTTTGAAGGGTGCTGGAGTAGGGGGATAGGCTTTGGGGGGGGGTTTAGGGGGGTGCGGGAGTAGGAGGACAGGCTTGGGGGGGGGGGGAGTGCGGGAATAGGGGGACAGGCTTTCTACCCACCCCAAGCCTGTCCCCCTATTCCCACACACCCCAAACCACCCCCCCCCCCTCCCAAGCCTGACCCCCTATTCCCGCACCCCCCAAACCCCCCCCCCCCCCAAGCACACACACACATACCCTGCATTCGAACCCATCAGCCTCTATAGGTGTACTTTGTGGGGAAATGAACAATACCAGGCGATTCGAAGCTTTCTGATCCTCACACACACTCTGGTCAGAAATTATGTATTACGACTGTACACTGATGGGTGAAAGTCTAATAATGGAGTTGGTTTTGGTGTTGTCTTTCCTGACTTTTATTTGCCCTCCAAGTTATTTTTACTCTCCCTCAACCTTCTTTTACTATTTTTACTGATTCCTCAAGTGATTTTTACCTTCCTCAGCCTTATTTTACTATTTCTTGTGATTCCTGTAGTGCCTTGCAGTCCTTGGGTAATTTTAACTCTTCCCATTCCCTGGTGTTGGCCATACTAGAGTGGCTTGTCCTCCTGGGTCGTCGTGGCCGCAGAGTCACATTTTGTTGGGTCCCGATTCATGTGGGTGTCGATGGGAATGAGTGTGTTGACACCCTGGCTAAGGCCTTCAATGCTCGGCCTTCTGCCAGGTGTCATCCCGTACTTGCTTTACACCTTCTACCCTACATAGATGCTGCCGTTTGTTCTTGCTGGCAGGACAGATGGGATGCCGTCTGGGCTAACAAGCTACACGGCATCCACCAGTGGCTTGTCCCGCCGGTGGGAGATGGCTCTTGCCCGTCTCAGAGTTGGCCACTCACGTTTGATTCGTGGTTTTTTAATCTCTACTGTGATCTTTGCCTGGTCCCTCTGACAGTGTGGCATCTTCTTGCAGAGTGTCCTGGCCTTGGGGTTTCATTACCACCCCTTTAACAGTGTGATGTAATGTTGGTATGCCTGACTGGTGAGTGTCTTACCTCCGCCACCCTCCCAGTCCCTCCGTCCTGACGGCCTCCGTACCCACTACCCAGGGCGGTGTCCCTCAGTGTGTCATGGGCAGGCCAGTAGGAATGACGTTCTTTCACCCAGTGCAATTTTTTCTGGGTATTTTATGGTTATTTTTGTTCTAAAATACTCAAACACATTTCCTTATGTTTAATAATGAATAGTTAAATAGTAAAAGTTCTCTAACACTCAAAATTTAATGTAAAATCAGCTAAGCTTTTTATATAAAAAAGTTGTCACTGCCGCGGCCCGAGTATTATAGGTCGGGGTGAAGACAATACCCGTCCCAGATGACACGAGGTACCAACAGCTGTCCAGTCAGTGCAGTACCAACCCTACCGTGCTTACCCATATTAAAATTAACGTAGGGGTGGTAACGAAACTATTTTTTGCCGACTGTACATACATATTTTATTAATGATATAGATAATCATTTTCAAAATCAATATTATGTTGGGTGGTTTATATATAATCAATCAATCAATCAATCTCTATACTCGATGTCATTCAATTTTCCACTCGTCACCTCCCTCTTGTTCCCCCTCTATTAATTATACCTCTAAATAATTTATTATAGTTACCCTTATTATTTCCAAGTAAAGTTCGTTCTCTCTTGTCCGTAGTAGAATAAGAGAAAACGGACCTACTTGAAAATAATAAGAGTAACTATAATAATAAAGCTGTCCATGATAAGCGATATCAGACTTCAATGCTATAACTTGTAATTGATCATCGGCGCTAAAAAGATTCTTGAAGTGACCAGTGGATCAGTATCTGTCTATTATCCAGACACCTGCTATCAAACATACGTGTGGTATTGTGGAGAGAGAGAGAGAGAGAGAGAGAGAGAGAGAGAGAGAGAGAGCAAAAAGGTATTTATTGAAAGAATTGCCATTTTGTAGCAGTGTTGCCAGATCCGGCTAGGTCCCAATATTTTACCCCGGTCATTTCCTGTACTTTATCACGGTTATTTCCCGGTAGTTTGCCCAGGTTAGGTCCCGGTAGTTTCCCCATGTTGTAGATACCGGTCCGGGATGTAACACAACACCCCATTCTATTAAATACAGAATGGAAGACTGCAATGTACAGCCACAATCAAATATCCACCGACACTTTCCTTCCATCGTAGTAAATATCTTGGTAATAAAGAACAACACGTGTATGATTTTGCAGCACCTCATAATAATAATAATAATAATAATAATAATAATAATAATAATAATAATAATAATAATCTTGGTAATAAAGAACAACACGTGTATAATTTTGCAGCACCTCATAATAATAATAATAATAATAATAATAATAATAATAATAATAAATATCTTAGTAATAAAGAACAACACGTGTGTGATTTTGCAGCACCTCATAATAATAATAATAATAATAATAAATATCTTGGTAATAAAGAACAACACGTGTATCATTTTGCAGCACCTAATAATAATAATAATTGAGGGGGTTGAGTTGACGTAAGGTGTTGTTGTATGATTGTATTTTGATATGAACCTGATTTATTTACACGATGGAACCAGTGATAAGATATTGCTAATTTTGATTTGGTCTGGACTAAGGAAAGAAAAATAAATATCTCCTATCACTCATGTGTAAATATTAATAAAAAAATATATTAATAGAAAATAAAAAATATATATATATATTAATTAAAAATAAAAATTTCTATTAATCAAAAAATATATAAATTAAAAATAAAAATATATATTGATAAAAATATATGTTAATTAAAAATAAAAGTATATATTGATAAAAAAATGTATAAATTAAGAATAAAAATATATCTTAATAAAAAAATATATAAAATAAAAATAAAAATATATATGATAAAAAAAAATATATTAATTAAAAAGTATATGAATTAAAAATCACCATTTATGTATTATTCTTATTTATTTACAAATATAATAATTACAAAATAATAATTACCCTTATTTTTATATACATAAATATACATACATTGAACAATATATAAATTAATTAATAAATAAATATACACACATACATATACATACATACATACACATATACACATACATATATATATATATACACACATACATACATACACATATACACATACATATATATACAGACATACATACATACACATATACACATACATATATAGACACAGATACATACATATATATACACACACACATACATATATATACAAGTAGAAAGAGTATTCATTATTATTATTATTGTTGTTATTATTATTATTAAATCTCTCTCTCTCTCTCTCTCTCTCTCTCTCTCTCTCTCTCTCTCTCTCTCTCTCTCTCTCTCTCTCTCTTGTATATATTTCAAATTGTCTCACTCTCTCTAATTCTCTCTCTCTCTCTCTCTGCTCTCTCTCTCTCTCTCTCTCTCTCTCTCTCTCTCTCTCCTCACAAAACACCACCTATCCTTCCACACTAACTCTCTCTCTCTCTCTCTCTCTCACTCACTTTCTCACTCTCTCTCTTCACAAACACCCACCCCCTCTCTCTCTCTCTCTCACTCTCACACTCTCTCTCTTTCACACACACACACACACAACACACCCACACCCCCCTCTCTCTCTCTCTCTCACTCACTTTCTCACTCTCACACTCTCTCTTTCATTCTTCTATCTTTGGTTTTAAATAAAGATCTCAATGGAGTTTTAAAGGCTATTAATATTCTCTGAGACCACGTAATTGGGAAATTTTCACGCCCAATTTCACTATTTTCACGCCCAATTTCGCTTTTTTCACGCCCAATTTCACCATTTTCACGCCCAATTTCACTATTTTCACATCCGATTTGGCTATCACTATTATTTTCACGCCCAATT
>JAWQEG010005025.1:85000-91280 GCA_033782935.1 Petrolisthes cinctipes
GAGAGCGAATGAGGTGAGGTTAGGTTAGGGAGAGAGAGGCTGAGAAGAGGAATTGCTATCAAGGAACCTGAAATGAGAGAGAAGGTGAGATTGAATAGCATTGAACGTTGGACAAAGAAATTACAGGAGTTTAGCTGTAATTTGTCAGAAGGTCCTTAAAGAGAGAGAGATTGAATAGCATTGAACGTTGGACAAAGTTACAGGAGTTTAGCTGTAATTTGTCAGTAGGTCCTTAAAGAGAGAGAGATTGAATAGCATTGAACGTTGGACAAAGTTACAGGAGTTTAGCTGTAATTTGGTCATCAGTGAACGTTGGACAGAGAGAGAGAAGGAGAGAGAGGTTATGTAAGTTAGGTTAGGTTAGGGAGAGATAGAGGGTTAGGTTAGGTTAGGGAGATATATAGAGAGAGTGAGGTTAGGTTATGGGAGAGACAGAGAGAGTGAGGCTAGGTTAGGGAGAGAGAGTGAGGTTAGGTTAGGTTAGGTTAGGGAGAAAGAGAGGTTAGATTAGGTTAGGGAGAGAGAGAGAAAAGTTAGGTTAGGACTATGTAACTGCAATACAACATTATTATTATTATTATTGTTGTTATTATTATTATTATTATTATTATTTTGTAATGTAAGACTATGTAACTGCAATATTATTATTATTATTATTATTATTATTATTATTTTGTAATGTAAGACTATGTAACTGCAATATTATTATTATTATTATTATTATTATTATTATTATTATTTTTTAATGTAAGACTATGTAACTGCAATACAACAATATTATTATTAGGTTTGTTTTTTAATGTAAGACTATGTAACTGCAATACAACATTATTATTATTATTATTATTATTATTATTATTATTTAGTACACACACACACACAAGGAATACCTACAATGAGAGGACACAATAATAAATTAATTAAAAGAAGAGGAGATAAAGATGTACAGAAATATAGTTTTCCAAATAGAGTAATAGGACGAATGGAATAAATTACCAGAAGAAGTTGTGCGTGTCAAAAACATACATACACACACACATATACTGTACATACATACACACACACATACATATTGGTAAGGTAAGAATACAATGAGTCGATTCCACAGTGGTATTGGTTTGTAAGCTTCCCAACCAACCACACTTGTAAGGGTTGATTCCACAGTGGTATTGGTTTGTTAGCTTCCCGAAACCAAACACACTTGTAAGGCTTCATTATTTTGCAAAAGGTGAGTATCCACATTCACAAAATCTATTAAACAGTTAGATGATGATAATAATAATAGTAATAATAATAATAATCACTCACCAAATTCATTAAAAAATTCACCCACATGTCATTTACACGGCTAACATTCTTTCGTTTGCATGCTTACAAACCAAATTCATTAAATAATTCTCCCACAAGTCATTTACACGTCACAGATTCTTTCGTTGGCATGCTTACTAACCAAATTAAGAGAGAGAGAGAGAGAGAGAGAGAGAGGGTGTGTGTGTGTGATTTAGGAGAGAGTGAGCGAGTAATTTAAGAGAGAGTGAGAGAGTGGTTAGTGAGAGAGAGGGGTAACATTCTTTCGTTGGCATGCTTACAAACCACAACAAACACCATACCTGTCGTAGCCATCAAATTCTTATAGGTGACCCACAAGCTGTAGTCTGTGGCCTCCCAGTGCAATTCGTGGCGGGTGAAGGCAAACACGTAGGGAGCTGTAAAGAGAGAGAGAGAGAGTGAGTGAGAGTGGGAGATAGGGAGTGAGTGGGAGAGAGAATACATAGGGAGCTGTAAAGAGAGAGAGAGTGAGAGAGTGAGAGAGAGTGGGAGAGAGAGAGTGAGTGGGAGAGAGAATACGTAGGGAGCTGTAAAAAGAGAGAGAGAGTGTGAGTGAGTGAGTGGGGGGGGTGTGATTTAAGAGAGAGAGAGAGAGTGAGAGAGTGGGGGTGAAAGCGAATACGTAGGGAGCTGTAAAGAAAGAGAGAGAGAGAGAGAGAGCGAGAGAAGTGTAATTTGCACACAAGATAATAATAATTATTATTATTATTACTCTATTCTTAAAACACTGGCATGTATGTTTGTGCGCCAAGATAATATATATACTCGCTCTCAGTCCCTGTGTGTGTCTGTACAGTCGGCAAAAAAAGTTTCGTTACCACCCCTACATTAATTTTATCATGGGTAAGCTAGGTAGGGTTGGTACTCCGCCGAAGTCGTGAATAGAGTGACTGCCACACACAGGCAATAATATCCTGGCCCGGCAGTGACAAATTAGCACAAACCATTCTGTTTCTTTTATATATCAAAAGTTTAGCTGATATTACATTAAATTTTGAGTGTTCAAGAACGCTTACTATTTAACTATTCATTATTAAACATAAGAAAATGCATTTGAGTATTTTAGAACAAGAATAACCCGTGAAATAACCAGAAAAAATAGCACTGGGTGAAAGAACGTCATTCCTTGCTTGCCTGCCCATGACACACTGAGGGACAGGGAGGGTGTCGGAGGTATATAACACACTCACGTCACTCCTCACTCGCCAGTCAGGGCCTACCAACTTTACATCACACTGTTAGAAGGATAGTAACAAAACTGTTTTTGCTGACTGTACATTCGCAATCCAAAATATGTATCCAAGCTTGCTTCGAATAGCCTGATCGAGTATTAAACGAGCTCAAGCAAATAAGAAACAGGATAAGCATTGTAATTTGTTCACTAGTATGTCAATGATTCGAAACTTCAACAACGAGACCCTGATACAAATTTTGGATTGCGAGTGTACAGCCACAATCAAATATCCACCAACACTTTCCTTCCATCATAGTAAATATCTTGGTAATAAAGAACAACACGTGTATGATTTTGCAGCACCTCATAATAATAATAATAATTGAAGGGGTTGAGTTGACGTAAGGTGTTGTTGTATGATTATATTTTGATATGATACTGATTTATTTTGCAGCACCTCATAATAATAATAATTGAGGGGGTTGAGTTGACGTAAGGTGTTGTTGTATGATTATATTTTGATATGATACTGATTTATTTGCACGATGGAAAAAGGAAAGTGTTGGTGGTTATTTGATTGAGAGTGTACATTCTAAATACTTACATCTGGTCATTCTTCTGAGTAAACTTGTAAATATGAGCACCAGAATGAGAGCTCTAGTGTTTCCCTCTCTGGCTCTCAAAGTGCTTCTAAAACTGTCGACAATTCGCTGGGGACTGAAAAAATCTCTCAACATGGTCCTCATTTTGGGGTAGGGGGGGGTGTGGGGGGGGCTGGAGGGAGTTGTGGTTGTAGGGGGTAAGGTTGTTGTTGTTGTTGTTGTTGTTGTTGTTAGCTGAGGAGTTTGAATTCATAGCTTCAAGTGCCTTCTTCTTAGCCGAGGAATTTGAATAGGTAGCTTCAAGGATGTTTTTAGTTGAAGAGTTTGAAATCTTAGCTGAGGAGTTTGAAATCTTAGCTTCAAGGATGTTTTTAGTTGAAGTGTTTGAATTCATAGCTTCAAGTGCCTTCTTCTTAGCCGAGGAATTTGAGATCGAAGCTTCGAGCATTTTCCTAGCCGAGGAATTCGAACTCGTAGCTTCAATCTTCTTCTTAGCTGGCACGCTGAGACCATACACAAGAGCTACACTGTCTCTCAGCTGCACAGGGGTCTTCTCAGCTAAGGCTATGGCCTGCACATTCCTAGCATAGGGCCCGTGACTCTCAGATAAACAAAATAGTACGTACAGAAAAGCCAGAAGGGATAGAGTTAACGAGACGGAGAATAAAGCCAGATATCCCACTTGTATTATATATGTAGGTACCCATGAGTGTTCCTAGTGGGCCTCCGAGGAACCATATACTATTGGCCAGACTGATGCGTGAGGTGCGCGTGTGTTCGGGCGTGACGTCTCCGAGGTAGGCGTTGGCGGCGGTAAGAAACGAGACCGCTCCGCCACCCAGTGTGTCCAGGAGCGTGACGCCTAGTATGACCTCGACGGGCCAGTTCGGTGCAAGGCTCACCAACAGGTAACCGAAGGCGTGTAAAGCGTGGGCGAACTGCACGGCGAGGAGCGGAACGCGTCGACCGTACTTATCACTCCACGCGCCCATGAATAGAATAAAGAACAGCGGCAATGCAGCTGCGATAATGCCGTTGTAGAGTGCAAACACGCTAAATCTCCTCTGCACTTCGACGCTGGACTCAGTGTGCGATCGCAAGTCCCCGCACACCGCCTCCGTAAGTCCACACGACACCCTACACACACGGTCCATCTGTAGGTTCTCCATGTACACGTGCATGTTACTGAAGGCCAGACCATCGAGTAACATTAATGGTTCGACGCTCATCACCGAACACGTCTCACGCATTCGACGATATAGTGATCTTTTGATTGAGGAGTTTTTTGGGGGGTTGGGGTTGGGGGGATTGGGTTTGGGTGAGGGGGGTTTGGTGGGGTTGGGGCTGTTGTGTTTGGGGGATTGTTGGGGGTGTGTTTGAGTGAGGGGGAGTTGGAGGGGGTGTTTTTGAGTGAGAGGGGTGAAGGGGGATTGGGTTTGGGGCTGTTGGGGCTGGGGGAGTTGGGGGGTTTCTGGGAGCTGTATAGTGATCTTATCAATGACGAAGGGTTGGGTTTGGGGGAATTTGGGGGTGAGGAGGGGTTGGGGGTGTTTTTGAGTGAGAGGGACTTGAAGGGGGGTCCTTGGGTGAGGGGGTTTTCTGGGGGCTGTATAGCGAATTTACCAATGAGGAAGGTTTGGGGTTTGGGGGGCTGTATAGCGAACGTGAGAGGGGCTTATGGGGGTTGGGGGTGCGTGAGAGGGGTTTGTGGGGGTTGGGGGGGTCGTTGGGTGAGGGGGGATTGTGGGGGTTGGAGTTGAGGGGGGTGTTGTTGTATGGGGGGGAATTGGGGGAGTCATTAGGTGAGGGGGGGTTGGGGTTGGGGGTGCTGTTGTTGGGGGGGTTGGAGTTGAGGGGGGTGCTGTTGTATGAGGGGGGATCATTAAGTGAGGGGGGGTTGTTTGGGTTAGGGGGGTTATTTTTTTCTTGTGAATTGTTAGTTTGTTTGTTATTGTTTATATTTTCTTGTTCTTCTTGTTTGTTTTTTATGTTTTCTTGTTGTTTGTTGTTGTTTAAATTTTCATGTTGTTGTTTGTTGTCTATATTTTCTTGTTTGTGTTGTTGTTTATATTTTCTTGTTTATCATTATCATTATTATTATTATTATTCTCTTTCTCTTGTTTATCATCTGTTTTTCCCATTCCTTCATTCGTCTCAATTTCCTCCATTTCTGTATTATTATTATTATTATTATTATTATTTGCCATGGTAGTTATTAATTATATTATTATTATTATCAATTATTATTTTTATTATTATTATTATTAATTAATCAGATCATTATTATTGTTATAATTTTTCATATTATTATTATTATTATTATTTACATTATTATTATTATTATTTTTCATACGATTATTATTATTATTTTTCATATGATTATTATTATTATTTTTCATATCATTATTATTATTATTTATTCATATTATTATTATTATTTACATTATTATTATTATTATTATTATTATTATTATTAATTAAAAAAACACAATTATTAATTACCTTCCAATCAACAAGAGTCGAACGTGTAAAAGTTTTAGGCTCGTAGGCACACTCACTTTCCCCTCAATAACAAAATAACAACAATAATAACAACAACAGTTTGTGTAATTTTCAGATAGTATCATCAATGTAATTTTTAATAACACGTGTAATAACTTTTAGGCACGTAATTTCGGACACTTTCTCAAATTGCTTTAGGTCGTATGGGTAGAATTTCACTTGTATATAAATAGTCTTAGGCTTGTATGCGTAGATTTCCACTCGTATATAAATAGTTTTAGGCTTGTAGGCTCTCTCGCACTTTTCTTAATAACAAAATCGTAATAGTTTGGATAGTTTTAGCTTGTATGGGTAGAATTTCACTTGTATATAAATAGTTTTAGGCTCGCATGGTCAGTTTTTCAATAGTTTTAGGCTTGTAAGAATAATTTTCAAATAGTTTTAGGATCGTGTAGGTAGATTTTCAAATAGTTTTAAGCTCGTGTAGGTAGATTTCAGTAGATTAAGTTTATTATGGTCCTTTTCAAATCGTTTTAGGCTTGTGTAGGTAGATTTCCGAATAGGTTTAGGCTCGTGTAGGTAGATTTTCAGTAGATTAGGGTCCTTTTCAAATTTTTTTAGGCTCGTGTAGGTAGATTTTTAAATAGGTTTAGGTTCGTAGGACTTGCAAACA
>JAWQEG010005026.1:5000-37500 GCA_033782935.1 Petrolisthes cinctipes
TTTTATTTTTATTTTTTATTTTTTGTTAGCACCAAATAATTTTAGAAGTGTTGGAAGTCCACAATACCTTGAAGTCGGTGATGGTAAAAAGACACACACCCACACAGCTCCTTCCATTGTCACCTCCATGCAACCCCTCTCCCTCCTTCTCACTCTCCCTCTCCTCCTTCCTCACTCTCCCTCCTTCTCAGTCCTCACTCTCCCTCCTTCTCACTCTCCCTCCTTCTCACTCTCCCTCCTTCTCACTCTCCCTCTCCCTCCTTCTCACTCTCCCTTCTTCTCACTCTCACTCTCCCTCCTTCTCACTCTCCCTCTCCCTCCTTCTCACTCTCCCTTCTTCTCACTCTCACTCTCCCTCCTTCTCACTCTCCCTCCTTCTCACTCTCCCTCCTTCTCACTCTCCCTCTCCCTCCTTCTCACTCTCCCTTCTTCTCACTCTCACTCTCCCTCCTTCTCACTCTCCCTCCTTCTCACTCTCCCTCCTTCTCACTCTCCCTCTCCCTCCTTCTCACTCTCCCTTCTTCTCACTCTCACTCTCCCTTCCTCACTCCTCCCTCTCCCTCCTCCCTCTCCCTCCTTCTCCCTCTCCCTCCTTCTCACTCTCCCTCTCCCTCCTTCTCACTCTCCCTCTCCCTCCTTCTCACTCTCCCTCTCCCTCCTTCTCACTCTCCCTCCTTCTCACTCCTCCCTCTCCCTTCCTCACTCCTCCCTCTCCCTCCTCCCTCTCCCTCCTCCCTCTCCCTTCTCACTCTCCCTCTCCCTCCTTCTCACTCTCCCTCTCCCTCCTTCTCACTCTCCCTTTCCCTCCTTCTCACTCTCCCTCTCCCTCCTTCTCACTCTCCCTCTCCCTCCTTCTCACTCTCCCTCCTTCTCACTCCTCCCTCTCCCTTCCTCACTCCTCCCTCTCCCTCTTCCCTCTTCCCTCTCCCTCCTCCCTCTCCCTTCTCACTCTCCCTCTCCCTCCTTCTCACTCTCCCTCACCTCTTACCCATCTTTTTATCTCGTTTACACACACACTCTCGCCCATCTTTCTTCTCCTCCCGTCTTCTCCTCTTTCCTTCCCCATCTCTCTTCTCCTTTCCCCACCCTACTCTTTCTTCTCCACCCGTCTCAGTCGCTTACCTTCCCCATCCCTCTTCTCCTCTCCCCACCCAGTTCCTTCTTCTCCTCCCGTCTTCTCGTCTTTCCATCCCCATCCCTCTCCTCTCCCCACCCTACTCCTTCTCATCCCTCCCTCTTTTCCTTCTCCTCCTCCCCTTCTCCTCCTCCCCTTCTCCTCCCACCCTTCTCCTTCTCCTCCCACTCTGCTCTTTCTCCTCCCACCCTTCTCCTCCCACCCTACTCTTTCTCCTCCCACCCTGCTCTTTCTCCTCCCACCTTTCTCCTTCTCCTTCTCCTCCCACCCTTCTCCTTCTCCTCCCACACTTCTCCTTCTCCTCCCACCATGCTCTTTCTCCTTCTCCATTCCTCACCACTCACCACCCCTTGCCTCCTCCTAACCATACCCCTTTTTTTTCTACCGCCATCCCTCGTCTCATTTCTCACACATGTATACTGACTGACCTTACCCAACGATTTCTCATACCGAAGGGAACCCAAGTAAGGCAGAAACGTGTGTGGCTTCTCATATGATACGTTTTCGTGCGCTATGGCTGTTTTTCCTGTCATTTAGGTAACCACATGAAGCGTCAAAACAAAACAAAAAATTGTATTCATTCCTCAAAAATCAGCACTGGTCTTAAATACTATGCTTAGACTTATATCAAGAGGTTCTAGTAGGAGGAATACAGCCTGTGGTAATGTGGGCAGTACTTAATTAAGGGTTTGGGCGCCCCTTCAGCCCCAGACATTCCCTTTCAAATCTTCACCTTATTCTTTCCTGCCTACGAGAAGTATAGTCGGCGGCAGAAGTCCTGTCGCCTCACCTGCTTCACCGAAACATGCAGTGTTCATGGACTCGAGAAATACGCACGTTTTCTACACTTAATAATCTCGAGTCTATGAACATCGCGTGCCTCGGTGAAGCAAGTGAAGCGACAGGACTTTTGCCGCCGACTCTACTCTTGGCGTCTAAAGGTTCACTTCTAATTCTGTTATGGCCTGTTTAGTGTGGCAGAAAGGAAGCCTACAACACCTTGATGCTCCACTGTCTCCATTTTGTGTGACACGTGTGAAGCAACCAACACCTCGTTACTTCACTCAGTATTCTCGGAGCCTCTCAAGATCACAGGCTAGTTGAGGCTATTGCCAGCCAACACTCCTGAGGCTGAGACATAAAAATAAAAGTTGATAAAAGTAAAAGTATTGCAAATTTAGATTGTATGTTTATCATATTGGTGTATAAAGTGAGGCTCTATACGCGTTGTGTGTGTAATTCGATGTTGAAAGCAACCACAGCCTGGCATACCAACCCTCCCACGTCACTAGGTGTTGTTGGAAATTGTGTGAAAGTCATCGGATTCACGGAGTCTAATACTTTGATACACACATCAGCTTGTACAGTGTGTGCGTGTGTGTGTGTGACAGCGAATAATCCGTAGGAAAGATGTTTGATTAGCAGGCAATAGATATCCATCCAGTTGTAATGCATAAGTTATCCTTCTCCCTTCGTTCTATTTTTCCCAATGAGATGGGTAGCGTAAGGTAGCAAACACACCTTTATTAAAACACGCATTCGATATTCGTAGAAAAAACAACACCAACAAAACACGAGTTGTCCTTCCTCCTGGGGCGAGGCGGAGGTACGCAGCCTGGCGGTGGTGGTGGTGGGGGTGGTGGTAGGGGGGGGGGGGTGTAGTGGAGGGGTATATCGGCCACTTGGCATCACGGCACTGCAGAGCATCAGTAGTGGTTGGCAGTGGTGAGGGGAACAACGTCTCCGTCTCTTCCGGCCACAGTGCCACGCCGCTCGCTCACAGTTATTATTCTCTCAAGTTTGATGAGTTTCGCAGTCACTCCCTGTCGGTTTGTAATGACCTGATAAAAACATTTTGGACAGTGTTGGGACTTGTATCTAACTTCGGTGACAGTTTGGGTGATCTAACTTTGCCGTAATCATGGCTACTGAAGTGTTTGGTGACTGTGTGTAAGTTTCGTGATTGTTGTTGTTTGCTCAGACGGAACTTGATGTGTTTTCGAGGTGCCAAATAAAATAATATTACCGCCACCAGGAAATCGGCTCATCATCTTATCTGTGGCAGCTACTCGTATATATTAACCTCTCTTGTGTATATTGTGACCAGCAGTTGAGAAAAGTGTACCTACGATTGGCTATAGTGGTTATTTATGTAGTGTTTATATATGTGCCGTACCTTACAACTTGATGGCTTAGTGGGATATTATTTTAACAAGATGTGAATGAACATTATGTGGTGGTGCGCAATTATAACAGTTTGCTATTTAGGAG
Organism: Petrolisthes cinctipes; assembly: GCA_033782935.1. Classification (NCBI taxonomy): domain Eukaryota; kingdom Metazoa; phylum Arthropoda; class Malacostraca; order Decapoda; family Porcellanidae; genus Petrolisthes; species Petrolisthes cinctipes. The sequence goes on from JAWQEG010005026.1 coordinate 8,407, forward strand.
ATAAATATGAAAGCAAGCAGTGAAGGCATAAGTCCGTAATTATAGCCTTAATGTTTTGATGCAGTAATACAGAGGAAACAGCTGAGGAACAACATTACATACGTGCAACTTTGTGGTGTTAAATAAATAATAATTACTCGATTGCCACGAAATTTTAATATTTAATGGCAGCGCAAGAGTTCGGGTCACCACCAACTGTTCGAGACGGAGACAGAGAGGAAGGATAGCAAGCTTCGAAGAAAAAAAGAAGACAAACTGTGGAAGGATAGTTTGTGAATTACAGCGACAAAAGGGATTGATTGATTGACGAGGGACCAGACCAGGAGGGCATCATGTTCAACTGAGGATATAGATAGTACAAGAGGTCATGAAGAGATTGAAGACGGGAATGTGGTGGTGGGTGTCTGCTGCCCTCACTCTCCTCTCACATTCAGGTAAAAATGGACTGGGGGTGGAAATTCTTACGTACAGTCGCGGACACATGAAAAAGAGACACATACATCATACTGGGACCCCTATTATCACGCCTATATAGAGTAGGACACAACCTATATAATTATCATCCTATACACACCCTCTATAGCTCAGGTGTGTCTTGTTTCATATGTCCGCAACCGTACACTCGCAATCCAAAATATGTATCCAGGCTTGCTTCGAATAGCCTGATCGAGTATTAAGCAAGTTCAAGCAAATGTGATACAAGATAAGCGTTGTAATTGGTTCACTAGCATGTCAAATGATTCGAAACTTCAATAAAACCTGGATAAAAATTTTGGATTGCGAGTGTACAGCCGAGCTCGTAAATTCGCGACCACGTACTTAGATGTTTATGCCATTTGAGCTGGTAACATTTATTTGGTGAGGAATCAGAGTATAGGTGGAACATAGTAGAGTGACATGATACAATCTTTCACCTACAATGACACCTTCCCCACACAGTGTTACCAGCTCAGATGGCATAAACATCTAAGTACGTGGTCGCGAATTTACGAGCTCGGGTGTACATTGTCGGGAAATTTTGTTGTTCGACGAGGTTACTGATGCCCCTAAACTGCGCCACGAAACAGTCCACATACTTGTTTTTCGAGGCTGTGTGTTTCCTGGCTTAGTGTGGGGGTAATCAGTATACGGTAGCCTGCCTCCATTTCCTAAACATTATCTTAACCCACTTAATTAAGCCTCTCTACCTTTGCGTGCCTGAGTTAATTTTGTTGTTGTTGTTGTTGTTGTTATGTGTTGATATTGTTGTTGTTTGTGTTGTTATTTGTTATGGATATTTGTTATTATTTATTTGTTATTTTTGTTTGTTGCGGATATTTGTTATTATTTGTTTGTTGTTGTTTTGTTGTTGTTTGTGTATTAACTGAAGATGGTGTTTTTATGCCAGAAAATATTCACAGAAAATATTGGTTACAACGTATATATATATATATATATATATATATAGATGAACATTGTCACGATCAACGTTATCGGTACCGGTATCTTGTAATTAAATTGTGTACCAACCACGACTAATTCAAGAAAGATTATTTCCCAAGTCAATCCTCAAATTACTAATACAAGAAGATTTTATCCCAAGTCAAACCTCAAACAACAAATTCAATGATGATTTATCCCAATTCAATTCTCAAGCCACTAATTTTATTCCAAGTCAAACCTCAAGCCACTAATATTATCCCAAGTCAAACTTCAAACAACTAATTTTATCCCAAGTCAAACCTCAAATCACTAATACAAGAAGAAGATTTTATCCCAAGTCAATCCTCAAACCGCTAATTTTATTCCGTCAAACCACTAACTAATTCGAGGAAGCTTTTATCCCAAGTCAATCGTCAAACCCGGCACCACTGTCCTCCTAACAAACTGAATGAATGGCTGAGTGAGCAGTTAGAGGCTCTGTTGACTTCATTCCCCGAGGGCCGCACTCAGATTAGTACGTCAGGGCTTTACTGCGGAGATTAAAATGTTGAGTCATACAAATAAAACTGTATAAGGCTAATTCAGGTGAGGTATACATACGTACAGTTGTCGTTGTCGTGTAAATAATTGAGTGTACTGTATATCATGAGAGCTGGAGGGATTATAAGCTATCAGAGAGAGAGAGAGAGAGAGAAGAGAGAGAGAGAGAGAGAGAGAGAGAGAGAGAGAGAGAGAGATGAGAGAGAGAGAGAGAGTATAGTGTGTTTGTGTGTGATATGTGTGACTAGTGCTGGAGAGAGAGAGAGAGAGAGAGTTTGTGTGCTGTGTGTGTGTGTGTGTGTGTGTGTGTGTGTGTGTGTGTGTGTGTGTGTATGACTAGTGCTGGAGCCACCTACTGGTTGAATGTAGTACACTATATGTATGTATGTGACGGATTGCATTCCTTTATAGTTGAGGAAAAAGCAATATCTGTCCTAAATCTTCAACTCTCACATTTAATACACAACAACTCTGTGAATGAAATGTGACGCTTCCCCCTCGGGTCCAAAGAGCAAGTTGCGCCATTTTAGTGTTTATTGTTGAAAGATAAATTAGAAAATGGGGTATTTATTTATCTTCTGCCACTACAGATGTGCTGCTAATGCTCACGTTGCAATGTTCGTACGTCAGGGGCAATTAGTTATATGCTAATTTCACACACACCACACACACACACACACACCACACACACACACAGCCTAAAAGAAATATGTAATGAGTCTGGGCAAGTTACAATTGTGTTCTGAATGGTTAACTAAATATATTATGTATAATTGATAGGAACAGTTTAGCTTAAATCCCTCATTCCTTGTTCCTTCCCTGCAAGGAGTTCAATCGTCTAGAATTAATGGGACCCTGTTTGTAGTCAGAAAATAGGAGGTAAACGAGTCCTTCAAATATTACCACGAAACACACACACCTATATGGAAGGAGCTTGTTTCGTGGCATAGTCAGGAGGAATCAGAAGCCTCCAATTTCCATACACGATCAAAGGGTCCTTAAGGGGACAATATACTTTTGGTACAGTACATCAGAACACCATGATTCACCCAGAGTATGCCAAGGAAACAGGACCAAGTAACAAAAATAATGGTGTCCTGTTCTTTGAAGTAAATTGGAGGAATATTATTTGCTCCAGATTTACCAACCCTGTATTTTTTGTCCTTAAATATTCCAAAGCCATCATAATGCGTCACCGTGCACAAAGAGTTTATAGGAAGCATTTATAAGGGTAGCACAAAATTCTGAACACATCGTCTTTTCTCTCTCTCTCTCCCTCTCTCTCTCTCTCTCTCTCTCTCTCTCTCTCTCTCTCTCTCTCTCTCTCTCTTTTTGCATCAGACCGTTCATATACTCGTTGCCTGTACTATCAAATACAAAACTCGTGTCGCTGTCTTGTTATCCAATGATTTAATATAACTTGTGAAACATAATGAAAATCCCACCATCGTAACAACATTCGTGCCCAGTATGGTTAGTTGGCCCTCTACCATATTATATTTTCACCAGTTTTCACGACACGAGTTTTGTCTTTGACAGTACGTACAAAATGCCACAATCAAATATCCACCGACACATTCCTTCCTTCCATCGTAGCAAACAATTATCTTGGTAATATAGAACAACACGTGTATGTATGATTTATACAGCAGTTCAAAATAAAAATTGAGGGGGGTTGAGTTGACATAAGGTGTTGTTGTATGCATGGTTATATTTTGAAATGATACTAGTAGATTTATCTGTCTGCATGATGGAAGGAAAGTGTCGTCGTTGGTTACTTGACTGTGGCTGTACAAAATGCTTAGGAATATTAGCACAGTGTCCTGGCCCATTGTAATTATTGTGAGTGGTGCTGCCTAGCGTGACTGACAAAGCCTGCTGAGTTTGCCTGTCTGTGCGTTTCCTGTAAAATTACCCCGTAAATTACTTAGTAGATTTTTTTATACTAAGCGTTCAGGTCATGTTTTCATCATAAGTGCCTCGAATTATTCCCTTTTAGAACGAACACACTGGAAGGAAGTGAGCGAATGTGAACAGGTGTGTTAGTGAGTGAGTGAGTGAGTGTTCTGCTGATGTGTGGTGCGTATGTGTTTTGTTGATGTGTAGTGAGTATGTGTTCTGCTGATGTGTAGTGAATGTGTTCTGTTGATGTGTAGTGAATGTGTTCTTTTGATGTGTAGTGAATATGTGTTTTGCTGATGTGTAGTGAATGTGTTCTGTTGATGTGTAGTGAATGTGTTCTGCTGATGTGTAGTGAATATGTGTTTTGCTGATGTGTAGTAAATATGTGTTCTGTATTGAATATGTGAAGTGAATGTGTTCTGCTGATGTGTAATGAATGATGTATAGTGAATGTATTGAATATGTGTAGTGATTATGTGTCCTTCTGAAGGCTCTGACATGAAACGTGTTAAAAAATTAATGTAAGGAATATAATGTTAAGGGGATAGTATACTTTGCTACAGTCACGAGCACTAATAAGTATACAGGTGTGCTTGGAATACCTAGAGACAGTAAATAAATGCACAATAAGATCTCCATTGGAATTATTTCGTCGGTCAATTGGACTCTTCAAAACTTCAACCAAACCTGTATACTTATTAGTGCTCGTGACTGTACATTGGAGTGCCTTGATCCCTAAAACGTATGCCAGGAAACAGGACCAGGCGAACAAAAATAATGGTGGCCTGTTGCTTGGAATGATTTAATTTAGGGAATCAGTTGCTCCAGATTTACCAACACTGTACTATCTATCCCCTTAGGCTATATCTGTTTTAGTATAATGCAAAAGCCAAGTATGGATACCAAGGCTATTTAATAAACTCACTTAGCAAGCAAGCAAGAATGACCACTGGAGTAATGATTGTGGGTAAGGTTTTCCATGTATCAAAACGTTTCTCGACACACACATAATTATAAAGTGTGGATTATATATTACAGCTTAGGCTACACCAAGTCACTAGTTAACTATAGTACTAAGAGGCTCCCAAGGCCAATTCCCAAGTCACGTAAACCTTAATATATTATGAAGGTAAAATTTGTTTCATTTGGGCTACCCTCGTTTGAATTGAAATAATATATACACCGACCGCTTTAAGGGGGTGTGGGGATAGGGGGTACAGGCTTGGGGGGAGTTTAGGGGGGTGCGGGGGGTTTTGGGGGGTGCGTGAGTAGGGTGGGTGGGGTTAGGGGGGTGGGGGAATAGGGGACAGGCTTTCTACCCACCCCAAGCCTGTCCTCCTATTCCCGCACCCCCCCCCCCCAAGCCTGTCCCCTACTCCCGCACCCCCTTAACACGAAATAAATAAATACCGGGATACTAAATTCACTCACTATTGAGGCACCGAAAAGCTTATGTCCACTGGGAACTTTTATGTCAGTTGTATATAGAATGGCTTATAAAATATATATATATATATATATTTTTTTTTTTCCTGTGGCATAATTAATTCCGACGAGGGGTTAAAAACTTCCATCGTCTGGCCGTGATGAATTTTAATTGAGATTAGTTTGTAATTAACTTTAATTTGGTCCTTTGTATTAAGGGTTTACCGCGAGAAATAAGCTCCGAACATGAGGTGACTACGGTGCTCTGTGTCGCTGGTAGGAGAGTGATGATGACAATATGAGCATAGTATTATAATATTGGTGAGATGAGGGATAGTAATAGTGGCAAGATGGTGGCAGGATAAGGGATAGTAATGGGGGTGAGATGATGATAGTAACGGTTGTAAAATGGGGATAGTAATAGTGGTAAGATGGAGATAGTAATGGTGGCAAAATGAGTGATAGTAATAGTGGCACAATGGGGATAGTACTAGTGGCAAAATGGGGATAGTAATGTTAGTAAGATGAGAATAGTGAGAATAACATTGATATATCGTAATATACAGTATAAAAATCTTGCAGTCGATTTTTCACCATACCTCTTTCCCCTTCATACACACGACTACATAAAGTACAAGACAAGACACACACACACTGCTCCTTTGCTCATAAAAAAAAAAAACTACCTGTATCAATGCCTCGTAGCTCACAATTCCAGTTTATAATAATAGGCTATACAGAACACCACTCCTTTGCTTATGAATAAAAAAATCTGTAGGTCTTGTGTGTCTCGTGGCTCAGAATTCTAGGTTATGAGATGATGATCATATATATTATAAAGGTTACAACACTGAATACAAACCAAACTAAACCTCACCAACACAAACTATGAAAGAAGCCACTTGTGTGTGTGTGTGTGTGTTGAGCTTCCCCGACCCAGAGTGTGACAACATGAAGCCTTTTGTGTGTGTCTTTGAAGAGAGTCGCGTATCTTGTACAGTTGGCACAGCATGAAACCGGTACGCCTTGATAAATATTTGTATCTGTGGAAATGAAAACATAAATGGTAAACATATATATTTTTTTATTGTTTATTTCATTTTCTATCTTATTATTATTATTATTATTATTATTTTATTATTATTTTGATCCTGGTGATAGGCGAGTGTTAATAAAGACAAGTGAAGTGTTCGTAATTTAGTTAAGTGTTAAGAGTTTTTCCGTAATTGTTCAAGGTATCATTAAGCTTCATAAATCACACTAGCTTGTACCAATTCATTTAGTTGTAGTGTTCGTAGCTCGGTGACATTTCGCAGACCATGACTCTGTGTGTGTGTGTGTATGTGTGTGTGTCTGTGTCTGTGTGTGTGTGTGTGTGAAACATTGATGAAGCTTACTGTATATCTGAACATGAAAGGAAAATACAGTCGGTCCACTGAATATCTGACAAGCAATCTACACTAGATATGGACATGTCAAAACTCAGAAAGATTATGTTTACTCTGATTACCAAACATATTTTTTCCAGGTCATAAAACCGATATCAAAGTTGTATTAATTTCATGGTTGGCCAAGTGCACGGTCATGGTTTAATGTCCTGCCTCCCGTGTTGACAGTGGTGTATATATGTACAGTCGGTGGTAAAAGTCGTGTCGCCTTACTTCGGGTTTCTTGAAGGACAACGTTGCATAAATATGGGATAATTATCGAACCAACACATTCACCAACATACAGAATTATAACACTATCCAGAATTGATTGATTGATTGATTGATTGATATTAGGCGCCGCAACAGAGAGGTCATATAGCGCCAGAAAAAGGTGATCCAGAAGGTAAATTAGTAAACTACTCTTGGGTTTTCATTTTACGGGCATGTGAAGCTTAAATTTCCATACTGTGTACTAGCTATCAAAGACAAAACTCTTGTCGTGAAAATTGGTGAAAATATATAGTGTCGTGAAAATTGGTGAAAATATATGGTAGGATACAGAGCTAACCAACCACACAGACCACAAACATTACTGTGGTGAGACTTTCAATACGTTCACGAGTTATATCAAATCATCGGACAAGGCAGACAGTGACACACACGACTTTTGTTTGTCTCTGATAGTACAGTACGATACTCCATGACTTACTTAGTTGGCAGATGTGACGACACGACTTTTTTTTTTACTTGACGCCGACTGTACAGAGGCGGGAGAACACGACGACACTAGGGTTTCATTCCGTGTCTGTACCTGGGCCTTTGATCCCTTAGGCTATGCGTCAATAAAATGGAAGAGTTGGTGGGTGGGTGTGGGGGTGGGGAGGGGGGGGGCTGGTGGTGGTGGTGAGTGCATACATGGTGTCCAAAAATAAGCTAAGACCGCTTTGCATTATTGGATTTATTCTTGAGGGGGACGTGCAGTGTTGGTAAGTCTGGAACAACCGACTCCTCCAAACTATTCCAAGCCAACAGAACAAACACCATTATTTTCGTTCATTTGGTCCTGTTTCCTGGCAGACTTTGGAGGGATCATGGCACTCCAATGTAACAAAAGTGAATTATCCCCTTATGTCGCAAAGAAAATCTAAAACGAAGGTAAAGTCTTGAAAAACTGCATAGTATGACTTGAACGTTTTTCCTGTAATTGAAGAATACTGTTACCATCTCAGTGAAATCTATAATCTATGGCCTAGTAATTTGTTTCAAGGTACACTCGCAGTCCAAAATTTGTATCCAGGTCTTGTTGAAGTTTCGAATCATTTGACACACTTGTGAACCAATTACAACGCTTATCCTGCTTCATATTTGCTTGAGTTCGCTTAATACTCGATCAGGCTATTCGAAGCAAGCCTGGATACATATTTTGGATTGCGAGTGTACACCCACCTACAAAAGCGCTGTCGCCTCATCCACAGAGTCATGAACCCCACAAGCTTCACAATTGGAAAATGTTGTTGTGTATGGTGTTTCGATTCACGAGTCATTAAACCCCAAACTTCAAGAACCGTTTGGTGAGGCCACAGCGCTTTTGTAAGTGGGTGTACGTGTCGAAGGAATATAAGTAGCCTATAATAGCCTTTAATTCCCAGGCATCATGTTGAACACCTTAAATTTTTTACTACGTCTGACCATTTCGTGTTTTTATTTGTTTCCGCCTACAACCAAACGATTATACTTACTGATGGAAAACGCTGCAGTGGGTGAAATAAAGACTTAATGAGGTAATTCACTTATGTTACATTGGAGTGCCTTGATTCCTCCAAAGTATGCCAGGAAACAGGACCAGACAAACAAAAATAATGGTATTCTGTTATTGCTTGGAATAGTTTGGAGGAATCAGTTGCTCCAGATTTATATATACCAACACAGTACTACCTTCCGCTTAACATCGGTTCCAATTACCCCTACACAAAGGTTAAGGGGGTGCGGGAGTAGGGGACAGGCGTGGGGGGGGGGGAATAGGGGGACAGGCTTGGGGAGGGTAGAAAGCCTGTCCCCTATTCCCGCACCCCCCTAAACCCGCCCCAAGCCTGTCCCCCTATTCCCGCATCCCCCTAAACCCGCCCCAAGCCTGTCCCCCTATTCCCGCACCCCCTTAAAGACTAAAGTATTTGCCTGATCTAACAATAGGCGACTTTATATATGGCGCAGAAAACAAAAAAACAAAAACAAAAAAAAGCACTCCCTCCCACACACACACACACACACACACATTTCGTTTTTGGGTTTGACCTTGTCCAGAACAGTGGCACGTTGGCTGGGACTTCGAAGCGGCTTTTGGTGGAATGTTTTCCTTGTATAAACACTAAACTTTGTGAAGACTGTGTAAATTGGAGCACCCATTGCAGCTGGTCTAGTGGAATGTTATTTTGTCCCACCGTCAAAACATTTCTATTATTCACGTCTATCACTCGTCGTCACCCAACAAGTTCAAAGGAGTAATAATTTATCAGGTTAGGTTAATTGAGGTGGTAATTCTTTTTTGATACATTGGATTGCCTTGATTCCTCCAAAGTATGCCAGGAAACAGGACCAAATGAACACAAATAATGGTGTGCTGTTGCTTGGAATAGCTTGGAGGATTCAGTTGCTCCAGATTTACCAACACAAAACTTCCCCCCTTAACTGAAAATATTTAACCCTGACTTTTATACAATACAATATTTCATGACGACTTACATACTATAATTATTCTTTCTAGGGAGGGAAGGAATTAAAGGAAGGAAGGAAGGAAGCAGTCATGGCCTCCCAGCATTAAAATTGTACAGTATTTCAGTCACCTCATAAACAGCAGCTTGCTTCCGAGACGATACGCTTGAACCAACCAACAATATATCTGCTGGAGAATTTGTTATCGGCGTGAAGTAGTATTGGGCAAGGAGGTGTGTGTGTATGTGTGGGGGGGGGGGGGTGTAGTTGGTATGCATTGCCTTGGGAATGAACGCACGCCAGATCTCCTGCACAATTTGTCTGCAATTATTTTAGCAATACTCAACTAGGGAAGATAATTTAAGGACAGTTTAGCCTAATTAATCTGTTTCGCTCATGTGTTATTGAGTAGTACACATATACACACACGCGCGCGCCTTCCATGCAAAAATATATAGGTCTGTTCCTTATAAAATTGAGTAGTACACATATACACACACGCGCGCCTTCCATGTAACAATATATAGGTCTGTTCCTTACAAAAGTTTGACTGGTGATTCATAAAATTATTAAATATACTGCTGTGGGAAACGAGGGTCAAGAGGATTCCATACAGGAGTCGTTTCTGGAATATGTGCTTTGTCAATTAAATGCAGGAGTGTTGGATAGCCACTAGTAGTGCAGTGGAAACAGCTTCTGCAATCCCTAGTGACTTTACCACTTGGGAAAAGATATCGAGAAACGACGAATATTTGCCAGGAATGACATATGTAGGAATATTTAAAAACTCTTACATTGCAGCGAAAATAAGTAGGATTAACTAATTTTGTAATTTCTCACGTAAATAAGCTGCAGCGAGGCACTCATGGAACAGATAATTAGATGCGATATTTTCACAGCTAGGTAGGTAGTCTTTTTTCGATATAGGTTAGTGGTCTCACCGTCTCGAACCGATACATAAACTCCGCCGGACCCTGAATGCATGGATACCTTAACTCACAAGACGTCGGTTGTAGCCTTGGTTGAGTTGTATGTACGCATGGGGGTCAATAGTTCTGTCCTGATATCGCGACACTAGATGAACCTCCACCAACTTTGCATCCATCCCCCCAGTAACATCCTTCTTTAACAACCAACCTGCTACAAGTTCTCTACCACCCACAGCCGGCATGCAATCTCTCTAGTTGTTATTGAATTGTTTATCTTCCCTTAATCACCTTAGCATTGAGCAGTGTTACTAGACAACTCGTGGTGCCATTTGTCTGGTTCCACGTGGCATGAATAATCGTCAACAGTTTGTCACCGTCACAATGCCTGAAGGGATCAATTTCGTGCCAATAATCGTGCCAATAAAACCCATCAGTTATCACCAGTACAGTATTTGAGTTGAGTTTGCAGACATATAGTGTATTGGCCATGCACGTATCACTGTATAAAGCCTAGGTATGTGTAATTCACTAACCACACTTCAAGGTAACAAGCCATACATAAAAGGCGGAGGGGATAGCTATACAGTCAGTGCATGGCAAGTGGTGCATACAGACTTGGGTAATCAGCTGTATGGCCTCACGTAATCTGAAGTGGCGATGTGCAATATTCCAGCAGGGTCGAGTATATTAACAAAACATCTCAGAGTTTGGACTTGTTCATATGTTTGCATTACTGTCCTCACCATGGTGTTTCAGGCTCATTTCGAAGCAGTGAATAGTTTTGTTATTCTATTTTTTGTATGAGCTGTTTTTACGATTTCGAAGCAGTGTCGGGTCCTTGTGTTTTGCCATGAATAAACGCTTACGAATAAAATGTTAAGTTGAACTATGCTTTTGTGAATATACGAGCCCAGGTCGCAACAGCATTCATACATGGCTCTCTGCATACATTTTCCACCACAACAACAACTGCGAAACAATCCCCTACCCGTTGTGAAGCGACCTGTACTAATTGCTTGCGTTCGAAGCGAGGAAATAATAATAATAAAAAAAGAAAAGAAAAAAAAAATGACGTGAATGAGCGAGAGTGAGGGAATCCAGTCTTCTTCTTTTTTCTCTCCTTTTATTTCGATACCTGTACTCAAAATTCCCTCTGAAATGATTCCAAACGTGAAGATGCAAATGAGGATGTAATGGATCCGGAGCTGCCCACACGCCAGTAGTTCCTCCCTTCACTGTCTGTCTCGCTGTTTTAATTCAGTGTATGTGTAATGTGTGTTTTTTTGATATCGTATTTTTTCCCAGCATAAGATATATTAGTCCCGTATCATCAACATTTTATATATAAGTGTCTTCGTATACCAGCGATGATGAGACACTGAAATCAATCATCAAGGGGAGATAGATGCTCTTGTTGGAAAATTGGAATGCTACTGATTCCTCCTAACACTACCAGAAAACAGACGCCATCAATGGTATGTACACTACTAGGGGATCTATTTCGTGGCATAGTTTGGAGGAATCGGAGACCTTCCACTTCACCAACCAAAGAATCTCCCCTTAATTAAAGATAGTACAGTATTAGCAAGGAAAATCTGGGGCAAATGATTCTTCCAAAGTCTTCCAAGTAACTACAACAGACCACCATTATACTTTTTATTAATGATCTGGTCCCATTTCCTGGTATATTTTAGAGGAATCAAGGCACTCCAATGTACCCCGAAGTATACTATTAACTTACTATCCTTTTAAGGTGGTTGGGGAGTAGGGGACAGGCTTGGGGGGGGGGGGTGCGGGAATAGGGGGACAGGCTTGGGGTGGGAAGAAAGCCTGTCCCTTATTCCCGCACCCCCCTAACCCCCCCCCCAAGCCTGTCCCCCTACTCCAGCACCCCTCAAAAAAAAAAAAAAACCCGCACCCCCCTAAACCCCCCCAAGCCTGTCCCCTTATTCCCGCACCCCCTTAAGCACTTTCTCCACCACCTTGTATGTAGAATTTCCACTGGCTAGGAAATAATTACTTGGTACTCAGAACTACATCAGTCTCCTTCGAACGTCTTGGCTACTAAGATTTTCCAGTTACTCTTGGGTACATACATAATACATTAGAGCGCCTTGATTCCTCTAAATTATACCGGGAAACGAGACCAGCCAGATAAACAAACATAATGGTACCCTGTTGCCTGGAATGGTTTGGAGGAATAAGTTGCTGCTCCAGATTTGCCCCCAACACTCTATATATATAAATGCTACACCCTGAAATTAATTCGGATCACCTCAAATCTAATAATGACCATCTGTAACTTATTCATGGTTAGTGCTTGAATGAAATAAAATATATAAATCAACTTGTTTTCTTTATGTTGTCCTTCCTTCCTTCCTTCCTTCATGTCATTAAATAAAAGATAACAAACAGGGTCATGCAGCAAAAAAAAATATGATACAGGCTGAAGAATGAAAAAAAAAAAAAAAAAAAATGAAAAAAGAGAGAAGAGGAAAAAAATATGCTCAAAGACTCCGACACAAAAGAGTTTTCGTCTCATTTCCTGCCTTTGTTGTGTGTGCGTTTACTTGTGTGCTTGTGATTGCATGCGCGCATATTGTATACTACGGTTTGTGTATCTGTGTGTTCGTGTATCTGTGTGTTCCATGTGCGTTGGCTATGTGCGTTGTTTAATTTTGTGGGTGTCTGTGTGTGTGTGTGATATAGTTTGCATGTGTGTGTGTGTGTGTGATATAGTTTGCATGTGTGTGTGTGTGTGTGTGTGTTTTAACGTACGAGTCTAAGTATTTGTATATGTTTGAGAGAGAGAGAGAGAGAGAGAGAGAGAGAGAGAGAGAGAGAGAGAGAGAGAGAGAGACTTCTTTATTGGACGATGTGTGTACTTGTCAATGTGTGTGTGTGTGTGTGTGTGATCTGGGTACACAGTGTCAGCGTCTGTAATTGTGCGTGTGTGTGTGTGTGTGCGAGCGAGCGTGATATAAGAGGAAATTGTGTGCGGAGTTTGGAAAGAGACTGGCTCAGAGGAGAAAGGTGACGTGAACCGAGGAAGTCCTTGTTCCGAATATAAATAAATCCTGGTCCAGCGAATGAGATGCCAGAGGGAGCAAGAAGGATGGTGAAGGAAGGAAGGAAGAGGTGGCGAAGGAGGGTGAGGGAAAGAGGGAGAGAGAGGTGGCGAAGGAGGGAGGGAGGGAGTTGTGGTGAAGGAGGGTGAGGGAAAGAGGGAGAGAGAGGTGGCGAAGGAGTGTGAGGGAGGGAGAGAGGGAGTTGTGCATGGTGAAGGAGGGTGAGGAAAGGAGGAAGGGAGGGAAAGAGGGAGAGAGAGGTGGCGAAGGAGGGTGAGGGAGGGAGTTATGGCGAATTATGGAGGGTGAGGGAAGGAGGGAGGATGAAGGATGGTGAAGGAAGGAGGGAGGGAGGAAGGGACTCAGGGAGAGGTGGCGAAGGAGGGTAAGGGAAGTAGGAAGGTAGAAGGATGGTGAAGGAGGGAAGGAGACATCAAACGAATACATAAAAACAATGTTGAGGTATCCGAGTTATGTGTTGAGGTATCCGAGTTATGAGTCGATAGGCAACAAGGCCAAAATCTTCATTCAGAGTCATTATTTTTCCTATCGAAACTGAAGAGTAGCAAATGATCATAGACTGAATATAAAGAATAAAATAAAAACCAAGCGAGGGTATGATCGGTTGAGGCTTTATTGACAAAGTTTCGGTACGGCTTCTTCAGGTTGGTGACTTTATAAAACGCACTGACTGACTGACTGACTGTGTACCCACGGTTGGTAAAAAGGAAAAAAAAAAATACTCACTTGACACGACCAGAGAAACCTTTGATCCATAATGTTATACCCTGTGGCTTTAAAGGTCCAATCCTATGAAGCCGTCATCACAGTGGCCTGGATTAAATTTTAGTTCCTCAGCAGGTGTTGTGTTGGTCTTGGTGTATATACTCACTATATAAAAGAAAATCATAATATCGTGCAAACTGGGCTCAATGATAACCAAAACGAACACAGCAGCTCGTGTTGTTGTTGTTGAAGTTCCTCGTGTTGTTCCCTCCAGTTGTTTTCCACTATCAGTCGTCAGAGGCGTTAGAATTTACAGGTAGTTCGCTTGAGGAAGGCACCGATAGTATTTGATTTTCATCTTTTGTACAGTTGAGGACACAATCATGAAACAGACACACTTCAAATGGCCCTCTTATCAAAGACAGAATATATAGGTCGTATCTGTGCACACAACGTCTCATCCTATGTTATCCTGTGCCCGATAATGGGTCGCGTTTCAGGTGTGCATGTCTGTTTCATATGTCCACAACAGTACGATAGAAACCCTAAGGGACCCTGTGATGTAGTCAGAAAATTGGAGATAAGTGAGCCCTTCAATTATTGCCACGAAACACCATCTACATATAGGGAAGGAGCTTGTGTCGTGGCATGGTCAGGAGGAATCAGAAACCTCCTATTTTCATACACAATCACAGGGTCCTTAGGGGCGGCAAAGCATTCACACTCTCTTGACCATTGATGAACCGAATCCAACTCACAACAGCAGAAGAATTCATTTACGCGTTCTCTGTTTCCACGGGAGAAGGAGAAATAAACAAACAAATCATGCACTGTCTTCCGGTGTGCGTTTCCAGTAGTAGTTGGTGTTGAAAATCTTGCAGTCACAAACCAAACTGACTGACGAGACGAAATTCCCCCCAAAATATCAAACATTATTATTTTATCTCCTTGGAAGTTAGGGCTTGTTTTGTGTCGTGAGCGAAAGAAAGAGGAGGGAGGAAAGAAAAGAAGGCAATGAGAAAGAAATTCCCACAAATAAAAAGAAAACAAAACAAAAATGATCTCCTTGGTAGTTAGTGTAGTTAGCCTAGTGCATAGTTTGTTATGTGTCGTGAGCGAAAGAGGAGGAGGGAGGGGAAGAAAGTAGAGAGAAAAAAAAGGATGAACAGCGAAATATTTCTATACCTTAGCAAGAGAGAGGCGAGAGGAACATGAGGGGAAAGTGAGAGAAGGAGAAGGAGATGGGTGAAGGGAAGGTGAGAGAAGTGGGATGAAAGTTGGTGGGAATAGAGGTATTAAAAGAAAGTGAGAGAATAATAATAGAAATGAAAGAGAGAAGGAGGGAACGAACGAAGGTGTGAAGGGAATTGCAAGTGGAAAGTGGTGAATGAGAGGAGAAGGAAAGAGGACAAGGGGGGAAGGAAAGTGTGAGAAAAGGGGCGAAAGAGTATGAGAAGAGAGAGGGAGAGAGAGAGAGAGAGAGAGAGAGAGAGAGAGAGAGAGAGAGAGAGAGAGAGAGAGAGAGAGAGAGAGAGAGGAAGGGGAGAGAAAGGGAGATAAAAACTGGTGAGAGAAGAGAGGTTAAATTAAAGTTAAAGAAAAAAGTGAAAGAGTGAGGACAGGCGTGAAGGAGGGAAAGAGGAAAAGCGTGTAGGTGAGGAGAGAGAGAGAGAGAGAGAGGTGAAGAAAATTTTAATAAGGGGCGAAAGAATACATAAGAGAAGGGTAAGAGAAACAGTATTAAAGAAGAGAGAGAGAGAGAGAGAGAGAGAGAGAGAGAGAGAGGTCGGAAGATAATTTAAAAAGGAGGCGAAAAAGTAAGAGTCATAAAGGTGAAAAAAACAAGATTAAAGTAAAGTGAGACAAGAGAGAGAGAGAGAAAGGAGGAGGAGAGTGAGTGTGAGGAGAGTGAGAGAAAAGGGTTGAAAACTGGTGAGGAAGTGGCTGGTTGGTAGGTGGAGCGGGAAGTACAGTCTGATACAATAGTTCGAGTCAGCTACCAAGAGAGAGAGGTCAGGGTAACTGCTTGCCTTGTGGTGCCATTAGTCGTAAACATTTTCTCCACCACGTTAGGTTCGGTTAGATTTGGTTAAGTTAGGATAGCTTTTGGTTAGGTTAGATTTGGTTAGGTTAGGTTTGGTTAGGTTTAGTTAGGTTTTGGTTAGGTTAGGTTTTGGTTAGGTTATTTTTAGTTAGGTTAGGATAGATTTGGTTAGGTTAGGATAGGTTTAGTTAGGTTAGGATAAGTTTGGTTAGGTTAAGTTAGGTTTGGTTAGGTTAAGTTAGGTTTGGTTTGGTTAAGATAGGTTGGGTAAGTTAGGTTAGGTTAAATTAAGCAAGATTAGGTTAGGTTCAAGTGCTTAGAATTGGATTGTGCATCATATTTTTGTGGTTCGCAATTAGCAGTAAATCTGGAGCAACTGATTCCTCTAAACTATTCCAAGCAACAGACCACCATTATTTTTGTCCTACTGGTCCTGTTTCCTAACATAATGTGGAGGAATCATGGCGCTTTAATATACCAAAAACATGTTATCGCCATAGTGGTTACAAGCGGCCTCTCTCTCTCCCTCTCTCTCTCTCTCTCTCTCTCTCTCTCTCTGGTTGGCAATGCATGGGCCACACTTTGGTTTCTGACTGTACAAAACTTTGGGGAGAAATTAGTGACTTGGCAACTCAGTACAAACCCTAATTTAGGACTAAACTTGTGTAGCCACCCTAATTTGGCCCATTTTCTGGCCCGACCCACTGTAAGAGCTCATGACAAACCGAGAACTTTCCTCACTGTTTCTCCCACAACACAACAACACCGAGGAAAAGTGGAATGCAAAACAGCCGGTGTGAGTGTGTGTGTGGTGCTATTTCCCGACATGTACAGTCGTGGTCAATAATAATCATCCATATATGGGTATATCAAACAATTTACTGTCTAATGTTTTCACGTTCACATATGATATTATTGTTTTAAGTAGTGCGTAGCTGCTTGTAGTAAATTAAAAGATGGTAGTTAAACTATTAATTAAAAAGTTTATCATCTTAGGAACAGAGGGAAGCTGTCAAACTCTTAGGTGAGTTACCCCTATACGGATGATTATATTTGACCGCTACTGTATAGTTGAGCAAGTAGAAAGTGCAAGAATAATATGGTTGTAGCCTATATTGCAAAATCTTCACCACCACTCAAAGTTCAGCCAATCACATTCCACCTTACATTGGCTCTGAGGTTCCTAGTGAATCATTCATAAAAATACAAGGGCTTACTGCAATGAAGTGCCAAATGTTGACCTATACAGCCATTTTTTTTTCTTTTTTGCACATCCTACTTGCTCAACTATACAATAATTAATAAAAAAAAAATAAACAGTCCTTCACTTACCCTTCACTAACCCTAAGTATACATTATATATATTTATAACATATTTCATATAATTGTTTAAGAAATTACGTATGAATGGATAAAAAAAAAAAAAAAAAAAAAGATACGGTAATCTCATTTTTCTATCAATACACGTACACCAAAAATTCTGGTACAGTCGCGGCTCATAGTCCTTGAACAGACAGACTTCCCCTTACACTCTGGTCACTGTACACTAAACCGAAACGAAGAAGCAGCAACAAAACTCTTAAGGGTAACATTACGTGGAAAGCAAGCAGAATGATCTACCCTCACACTTCAACTCTCTCTCTCTCTCTGTGACTGGGTGCATGCTAGTTCGGAGGTCGTGACGTGTGTGTGTGTGTGTGTGTGTGTTCGTGACGTGTGTGTGTATGTGTGTGTGGTGTGTGTACGTGACGTGTGTATGTGTGTGTGTGTACGTGACGTGTGTGTGTATGTGTGTGTGTGTGTGTACGTGACGTGTGTGTGTATGTGTGTGTACGTGACGTGTGTATGTCTGTGTGTGTGTGTGTGTGTGTGTGTCTGTGTGTGTGTGTGTGTGTGTGTGTGTGTATTGATGAGTTTGGCCTCAGTCATGGGCGTCATGAAACCTACATCCAGTGTCAGAACATGAATAACTAAGAATATATCCCACTAAACCCGTTTGCTGAATTCCTGACCTGGCTAACTTGTTCATATATAAATAAATACCTTGAACTGTGTGATTATTAAGGCTAGACATTTTTATTTTATTTTTCAGTGTTTGTAGGTAGGTAGGTGTGTTGTAAATGCAAACCTTTTTTCCACCACTCACTCAACTTGTTCATATATAAATATCCTGCAGTGTTTATTAAGTCCAGACATATTTTCCTTTTTCTTTTCTTTTTTTCCCCTTTCTTCAGAGTTTGTATGTAAATGTGGTAAATGTAAACTTTGTCCCCCACTCACTGTACGGTACTGTGGTCGTCGGGACTGTGAGGACAAATTGTGGAGCCAAAATGTGGTGGTGGCTTGCAGAATATTTACTCGTGTACACATGGTTTAACTGTCAGCGAGGTGACGTGAGCAGACTGACAGACGTCCCGGAGTTTTCTTGACTGTCAGTTTTGCAGTGATTATTTTAAAAGAATGCTTGTTTTCCACAGTTATACAGGAAGATAAATTTCTGTGTGTGTTTATTGTGCCCCTTTTGTTTAGAGTTTAGACTATTATTTTGTAGGGATATATTATATTTTTCCGAGTGACGTGTTAATCCTCTAAACCAATTATTATGTACCAACGGAGGTTATTTTTATTCAGGATTTTCAATGATTTAATGTGTCTCAGGAAAATCCCAATCGTTCAATGGTTAATTAATGGGTCACCGTAATTCCTTGTTGGTCTGTTGATTCCTCCAAACATTGCCAGCCAGATAACACTCAATTTCATTCTATGGATAACGAAGGGATCCGGATGTCTGGTTGCATTTTGTTTGCCGAGACTTGAATTATAGAAAGACGAAGGTTGATCTATCGTGGTATTTTTATTTTCATTTTTTTTTTCAGATGAATTGTAGTAAAGTTTTGCCTTCTTTAGAATTTGAGACCTTATTAGTGAAACTTTGGTTAAGATTGAATGAAGGTTAAGAAGCGAAAGTTGGATAGAGATTGCAGGGCCATGCTCGTGTCGGAAGTTGGTTCAAGTTGGTACGAAAAGAGGCCAGAGAAAGTTAGCATAATTTTTAACCCATTAAGAAGCGGGTGACGCACTTTTTTTTTTTTTTTTTTTTTTTTTTTTATTCTGTAACAAACACCAGACGATATTAAATCACAGGTAAAAGTCCAGAGGATGTAAATTTATGACAGGTGGAGAGAGACTGTATTATGACAGGTGGGGAGAGACTGTATTATCGACTGTAACTGGAAGGTGACTGACTGACTGACTCACTCACTCACTACTCCAGATTATTCCACAAGATCCACTCAGGTCGCCTTATCTGTTTCATGACTTTGGAAAAATTAGCATCCATAAAAATTCCTGATAAAAAACAGCCTTCCTTAACCCATGAAAAATAGCGGCTGGAATCAGATATATTATATTTAAACCACGTGATTTAGACTACCTCCAGACGATCTAAGATACAGCATAAACATGAATGGAAACCTTTCACACACCCAAATATTAGCCCAACCTGAGAATGCTTACAATAATGTGTGTGTACGTGTGTGTGTGTGTGTTTTTTTTTTTTTTTTTATTCTGACTAATTACAATAGTCTATAATGTGTGTGTGTGTGTGTGTGTGTGTGTGTGTGTGTGTGTGTGTGTGTGTGTGTGTGTGATATATTCTGAATTATTACACTAGTCTATAATAATCAGCTTAGTTCCTTTCGTGGCTCAGCGGTAAGACCTTCATCATTCCTACAGTCGTGGACCAAAGAGGTGTTGGTTGGAATCAAAGTCAAGACGGGGACTCCTTTGTTATATATATTCGTTCCAATTTAACACAGCAGAGAGGTCATTACAATGGGGGGGGGGGGGCCTCAACCTTAACTAAATTATTTCGTAAGGCTATTCAACCAACCTTGTATTCAGGTGAGAAGATGTTGGTTTATTAAGGAGGGAGTACAATGTTGGTAAATCAGAAGCAATTGATTCTTCCAAACTATTCCAAGCAACAGGCCACCATTATTTTTGTTTTATTGGTCCTGTTTCCTGGCATACTTTGGAGGAATCAAGGCGCTCTAATGTACCTAAAGTGTATTATCCCCTTGATTAAGGAACAGCACCGTATGAGCAAGATATTGATGAAGTTTCGCTGCTCCTGAGAAGAAGTTATTAAGGACACTGTGGTCGTGTATGAAAATTGGAGGCTTCTGATTCCTCCTGACTTTACCGCGAAACAAGCTCTTTCCCAATAGGTGGTGTTTCGCGGCAGTAATTGAAGGACTCATTTTATTTCCACCACAGGGTCCCTTAATTAACATGCAAGCTGCCATTGATCTCCTCGTGGTGTAGCCTTATAAAATGAACGAGTATTTGGCATGACATTGATGTATTATACTCCATACTTATATATTCAGAGCCCAAAATACGATATCAATCACCAATTTAATATGGAGAGGAAAATGATCTTCCAATGCACCACTTTCCAATCTGCCCTAATTAAGTCAGCAGAGTGAGTGTGTGTGTGTGGGTGTTTATTTTTTTTATTTTTATTTTTTTTCTCGTGCCACCCAATTAAGGATATCGAAGGCCATACATACATGAAAGGCACCAAACCTAACTATTATTAAACCTTTTGACGATGGATGGTTGACTGACGACTTGTGCATTCCTCTCTTGACTTCAATTAACCAGGCGAGTGTTCTTGTTGGAGGTTAGTCGATAATTATACAGTCAGTTTCTTACAGATTTTGGATAGGACTCAAGACCGAAATATTATTGTTTGTTGTTCGTAAGAAATGATTGCAAGAGTCATAAGCTGTTGTTGTTTGAGTGATAAAATGAAGTTAGTGCAAATATTGGTAAATTACACTTACAAAATCCACACACACTATAAACAAAAATGTAGTAAATTACAGTTAGAAAGTTCACACACACACCAGAAAAAAAGAAATGTAGAAAAATGAACAAATCACCATTGCAAAAGGGTGTCTGTCGCAAATGACGCCCCAAAGAGGTAACATTGGCACGAATTAATTGCAGTAAATGGGATGCAATAGAGAGGAAAGGGTGTTTATTAACCGCGTCTAATTAAGTCAGTAATTACCTCCGGCCCATCCTGCACACCTTGTTCACACCTGGCTAAGTTGTAGAGGAAATGCATTGGCCCCGATTATACCCTGTGGTTTGGCAAATAATTAAAGGGGAGATTCTCGTGTTGGCAAATTAGAAGGCTATATACTTACTGATTCCTCCTAACTGTGCCAGAATTCAGACGCCCTCGATGGTACTAATAGGGGATCTGCTGTTTCTCTAGTTGGCAACTTAGAATGCTACTTACTGATTCCTCCTAACAGTGCCAGAATTCAGAGGCCCTTGATGGTACTAAGAGGGGATCTGCTGTTTCTTGGCATATTATAGTTGGGAGGAATCAGAGTAGCCTAGGCACCTTCCAATTCACCAATTATATAATCTTCCCTGTAATTAAGGTCTGTTTGTAATGATATCTGATGGTATGGTAGTCTGCCCTTAGAGATGATGTGTGTGTGTTAATAAGAGAGCATCGTATTATTATTATTATTATTATTATTATTATTATTATTATTATTATGGGGTTCGGCATTTCTGTATTGATCGTGTGTGTGTGTGTGTGTGTGTGTGTGTGTGTGTGTGTGAAAACTTATTAAGTGAGTGAATGGGCGACCGTGTGCCATTGTTTGCTTTGTGTGTGTGTGAGTGCGTGTGAGTATTTGTGTGTGCCTGGGTGTATGTGTGTAAGCCTCTGTTCCTGTGTGTGTGTGTGTGTGCGCCTGAGTGTATGTGTGTAAGCCTCTGTGTGTGTGTGTGTGTGTGTGTGTGTGTGTGTTTCGCCGGTCTATTCCCAGCAGGTAGTCTTTTAAGGTCTGTGAGGGTGAAGGCAACTTTAGGGAGTGAGGAATGAGCTGATGCACGTCGTAGCTCACATTACGGTATGCAGGGCAGTGAGGCATTAATCTGAGGTCTACTATACAGCCAAGTACAGTACAGTTACAGTAAAAACACAGTATACAAGCCTCTTTTTTTTTGCCTGTAGTGTCACCATCCAAACACTGCATCCAGGTTTTTTCATTCAAACACTGTACCCAGGCCTTGTTGACGTAAGGAAGTAATTGAATCGAGGGTTAAGGAACCTATAGATGTCCTAAGCAACTATCTATGTTCTCTCCAAAGCCACTATTATTAAAAAAAAAAAAGATAAAATACAGACATAAACTGCAAGGGATTTTTCCGTCTGTTGTTGGCACTTTTTGTTAGTCAATCCAAGTCCAGCACATTTTTTAAAGGGTAAGCCTAATTAAGGATATTAATCGCAAAACACGACCTATGAGGAAAAAAAATTATAACTGGGATTTACGCACTCGGTGGAATTATTGCAGTTTCGTGGAAATTTGGTTCGGATTGATGTGAAATTATATCCGATGGCGACCCGTGAGTGAGTGAGTGTACAGTAATGAACAGAAAGGAACTATTTTTTTTTTTTTTTTTATCGTAGTTGTTTGATAAATGGCCAGCCAATCACTCCAGGGCCTGAGTGAACGAAAAGTATATAAATTAATGAAACTTGGGAATTGCGTCAACATTACGCTATACAGTTCTATATTCCATTATTGGGTTAAACTAGACCCAGATTAGCCACTTCCCAAAAGGTCAAAACAAGTCGAAAATAGGTCAAAATAGGCACTGTATGAATAATGGGCGTAAGTTTTATAATTACTTATTTTTTTTATTGATGTATATTTTTCTCTCCAAGGGGAATGTTTATATATATATATATATATATATATATATATATATATATAAAATTGCATGTTAGCAATTTGTCCCAGTTGTCTTCGTGAACCGGCAACACGTACAGTACCAGTATTGCCTCATTACTATCTGCTCCAACTGTCATTATCACCACACGGCCTTTTAGGGAATAGTATACATTGGGTCCATTAGAGAGCCTCGATTCCTCCAAAGTATGCCAGGAAACAGGACCAGAATATCGTAAGTACTGGTGACCTGTTGCTTAGAATAGTTTGGAGGAATGAGTTGCTCTAGATTTACCAGCACTGTACTACACCCTTAAAGAAAATTTCAGAGTATTGTTCTAGCATTGCGCTCACTATACATACATGTTATTCACTAATGCTTACGGAGTGCTACACAAAATAGAATAGGCTATAGTCATTATGGGAACAGTGCAGTGATGGAAAATCTGGAGCGACTGATTCCTCCAAAACGTTCCAAGCAACAGGCAGCCATTATTTTTGTTAATCTTTTCCTGTTTCCTGGCATACTTTGGAGGAATCAAGGTGCTCCAATGTACAAAACAATAGAATAGAATACACTCATTACGGACCCTGTGATCGTGTATGAAAATTGGAGGCTTCTGATTTCTTCCTGTCCATGCTACGAAACAAGCTCCTTACATATAAGTGGTGTTTCGTGGCAATATATGAAGGACTCATTTATTTCCAATTTTCTGACTACATCACAGGGTCCCATAATGAAAAAAAAAAAAAAAAATGAACTTACACCAAAATATCATACCAGTGTAAATAGTAAAGTGGGAAGGCAGAGGTGAAAAACAAAACAACAAATATACTGCTCGAAGGGAACCAAAAAAAAATCTGAAAAAGGAAAAATAAGAAAATAAAAAAACGGAAAAAGGAAAAAAAAAAAAATCTGAAAAGGAAAGGAACCAAAGAAACCTGAGGAAACTACATAAAAAAAACGGAATGGTAGTAGTAGCCTCACTTTCTTTTCTTGCCGATTATCTCTCCTTCCCCTGCATGGTGTGGAACAAGGTTGGAGAGATAAACAAGTCTTTGCGAGTTGAGGCCAAACGAGTCTAAGAAAATGGCGGGAATCTGAAATTAGTTTGAGAGTAGTGGGTGTTCTGGCAGGCCCTCTCTCTCTCTCTCTCTCTCTCTCTCTCTCTCTCTCTCTCTCTCTCTCTCTCTCTCTCTCTCTGTGTTTTCTCACTCATTTTTCTCCCCTCTCTTACTTCCCTTCTCTCTCTCTCTCTCTCATTTCTTCGTTTAGCAGAAATTAACTTTAGGCATTCAGGAAGCTCTGATGTTACAAAGTTAGGGGCTACACTCCTTAGGCTATTGCATAATTTGCTTGTTTTGTTGCATCTAATATTTAAGAGACCACAACACGTATACAGACACGAGCTAAAATAAGTATCCAGGCTTGCTTCGAATAGCATGAACGAGAAATAAACGAACTCCAGCAAATATGAGAAAAGGTTAAGGGGGTGCGAGATTAGGGGACAGGCTTGGAGGGGGGGGGGCTGGGGGTGTGTGGGAATATGGGGACAGGCTTGGGGTGGGTAGAAAGCCTGTCCCCTATTCCCGCACCCCCCTAACCCCCCCCCCAAGCCTATCCCCCTACTCCCGCACCCCCCCAAACACCCCCGACCCTCTTAAACCCCCCCCCCAAACCTGTCCCCCTATTCCCCGCATCCCCTTAAGCGATATGATTAGTTCACTTGTATGTCAGATAATTAATTCGACACTTCAACAACAACAACACTTGGATATTCATTATGGCTGGTGACGGTACCGGTGTTTAGTTATTCTTCTTGTATCTCTCTCCGTCGGCGTGAGATATATAGGGATCGCCAATCGTATAGTTAGTGAGTAATTTCGTGCACAGAAACATCAGTCTCACTTCTCTCCCTCTTCCACATCCTGCCCCCCTTCTCCTGTCAACCTACCCCTGTAAAGAATAGTTCAAACTGTTCGATATTTTTTTTTTTTTTTTTTCCCACGAACAGGCCACAGAAATCTTACACTGGAAAACAAGAAAAATGGTGAAAAGTTGTTGGTGACAATAACCGATTGAAGAAATTTGTTTTCTCTGATACGAATAAACAGATGATTCTTATTCAGAGAAGAAAATACATGTGTGTTTTTTCTGATACGAATGTGCAGGTGTGGTTTATTCATTTATTATATTCATGTGTAAAAAGATGCTGCTATTTTTTTTATACTATCTATAGGCTGTACGAATATTGGTCTAATCAAGGAAGGAAAGACGTGAGATAGTGAAAACATACAGAAAATTATTTAAAAAAAGTGAGAGTTTATTTCTGTAGGCTATATTTGCAAAGGATAGAAAGAAGCCCCGAGTCGTAAGGTCAACATCATTAAAGACTAAACATTGGAAATATATCACAGGGGAAGAGGACCAATTACCAAGGACACTCCCAATATAAAGAGGTATAATAACACTCACACATTAAAGGTGGTAATTCTTTTTTGGTACACTGGAGTGCCTTGATTCCTCCAAAGTATGCTAGGAAACAGGACCAGAGGGGCAAAAATAATGGTGTTCTGTTGCTTGGAATAGTTTGGAGGATTCAGTTGCTCCTGAATTAGCAACACAAAACTTCCCCATTTAAACTGATGGCTTTAGTTTGTTGTCTGGTTCCAAGCTGAGAGTCGCCTGTTGTATATGTTAGTTTGAGTGAGGTCTTAAGTTATATTATTAATTTTGTTCTCCTTTATCTCCCTTCCTTCTTTGTTCGTTTCTCTTTCATCCTTCGTGGTTATCTGTTTATCTTTCCTTCAGAACTCCTCTCTCTAAATCTCTCCTTTCCTTATCTCTCTTTTCTCCTTCTTCGTCCTTCCATTTTCCCTCCATCTCCTCTCCCTTCTTTCGTGTTGCCTGTTCCTCTGTAAGTTCTTCCCTCTGTCTCCTCTCTCTATTTATCTCTCCTTCCCTTTCCTTTATTTTCTCTTTCTTCAACCTTCCTACTTCCTTCCATCTCCCTCTTTTACTTTACACGAATCTCTTCCCTCCATCTTCTTCTATTCCTCTCTTTCCTCCCTTTTCTTCAATCCACTATTCCCCCTCCCCCCAACCCCTCCTTTTACTCCTCATTCTCCTCTCTCTTCTAAAGGACCCTGTGATCGTGTATGGGAATTGGAGGCTTCTGATTCCTCCTATCTATGCCACGAAACAAGCTCCTTCCATATAGGTGTGTGTGTTACGTAGCAATATTTGTGGGACTCATTTATCTCAAATTTTCTGAATTTTAGGAAAGGTACACACATACACACCCATAAACACACACACATACACACACACGGACGTACTGTACATAGGATAGATACACACATAGGTTAATGTCGTTTTTCTGATTCATCCTTGATTGCAAAACACACACACACACACACACACACACACACACACACACACACACACACACACACACACACACACACACACACACACACACACACACACAAACACAGTCTTCCAGATACACGTAAACACACACACCGTAATTGTTTGCTTTACTTCTGGTTTCAATTGACAAGTGGATGGAATTTCTGGGAGGGTAAACACAGGTAAGAGCTCAAGTTCTAAACTCTCTCTGTCCCTTCTGCTGATGGGTTTTGTATAGCCAGACAGAAAAGAAAAAAAAAATCTACTTCTTTCTTGGTTTTCCATCTTACTTATTTTATTCCTATACAAGTTAATTCATACATACACGCAGATTCATATATTCGTGTACGTACACACACACATATATATGCACGCAAAGTACCCATGCACGCATACATAATTGTAGATAAATACACACACACACACGCATGCATACACACACCCAAATATAAATAAACACACACACACATATGCACACACACACCAAATATAGATAAACACACACACACATACACACACACACAAATATAGATAAACACACACACACACACACACACACACACACACACACACACACACACACACACTGGAGACAGCTCCTCCTCAAGAGTGACATTGAAGGTGGTGTATGGAACTGCCCTCTCCTCTCTTTCTTTACATACCATTAAAAAACTACTCATAAATGTACTCCATTGAAAGGGAAGCCAACAAGCAACAACAACAACAACAACTTTGACAACAAGAACAACTTTGACAACAAGAACAACTTTGACGACAACAACAACTTCATCAACAACAACAACAACAATTACAACAATAACTTCAACAAAAATAACAATAATAACAACAACAGGAACACAGCAACCAATAATAACAACAACAAAATCAACAACAACAACAACAACAGAAATAGCAGAACAGAAACACAACTAAACCTTAAAATCACAAACTACTGTACACAAAAAGTTGAACAAAAACAGGATCGGCAGAAGAAACAGAGCCTCGGGAGGAGTGTATATTTACAGTCATTACTCAGAGTGGTGTTTATAAATCCTTGAGAGGGTTGGATGTGATTCTGTGATAGATGTGTGTATACTGACTGACTCCTACAAACTCTGCCCAATCAAAACAAACCCACGTAACCTACACCTAGGCAGTTAGTTAGTCAGTCAGTCAGTCTGTTTCTCCTCACACTTTTGGGGGCATCATTTGCTAATATTTTATACTTTCTGGACACCATTATCATTAGCTAAAATATGGTCCTGTTTCCTGAAATTATTTTGAGGAAGCAAGGCGCTCCAATGTACCAAAAGTATACTATCCCCTTAATTAATATACTTTTGTGTGGCTGTAATATAATGTATTTTAAAGTGAAATTGAGGCCTGAAATTCACCTTGGTTTCTAATAAGGATTGACGAAATCTCTCGGGGAAAATTTTGAGGTTATTCCCAGACCTACATGTCCCTCGTAGCCAAACTAACTTAAGGGGGTGCGGGAATAGGGGGACAGGCTTAGAGAGGGGGGGGGGGGGTTAGGAGGGTCGGGGGTGTTTTGTGGGGTGCGGGAGTAGGGGGACAGGCTGGGGGGGGGGGTTAGGGGAGTGCGGGAATAGGGAACAGGCTTTCTACCCACCTCAAGCCTGTCCCCCTATTCCTGCACTCCCCCAGTCCACCCCCAAGCCTGTCCCCCTACTCCCGCACCCCCCAAAAACCCCTCGACCTCCCTAACCCCCCCCCCCCCAAGCCTGTCCCCAATCCCGCACCCCCTTAATGAACCTGATTTACATGTGACTGCAAGTGTTAGTGGAGGCACGTCGTCAGATGGTGAAATAGTTTGTTTATTTGAGTTGGAAGGAGTTTACTGTTCTGTGTACCTTCCTCTCTCAACTAATGAATTCTCCCTTTACCATTCCCTCCACAGTAACTCATCTTTTTCGGTGCCATTTATCCTCAGTAACTCATCTTTCTCATTGCCTTTTATCCTCAGTAATCATCTTTCTTATATTTTATCCTCAGTAACTCGTCTTTCTCATTGCCTTTTATCCTCAGTAATCATCTTTCTTATATTTTATCCTCAGTAACTCGTCTTTCTCATTACCTTAGTCCCTCAGTGATTCATCTTTTTCATTTCTTTTTATCCTCAGTTACTCATTTTTCTCATTTCTGTTATCCTCAGTAACCTATCTTTCTCATTAACTTTTGTCCTCATTAACTCATCTTTCTCATTACCCAACCCTCCTCAGTAACTCATCTTTATTATTTTATCCTTCAGTAACTCAGCTTTTTAATTATCTTTTCATCTTCAGTAACTCAGCTTTTGGATTATAATTTAACCTCAGTAACACAACCTATTACTTACCCTCTTCAGTAACTAATCTTTCTCATTTTATCCTTTAGTAACTCATCTTTTTAATTATCTTTCTTTCAGTACTTTTTCTTATCACCTCTTTTTTTTTTTTTGTCAGTACATATCTTTCTCATAATTTCCTTCTCTCAGTACTCCTTTATCTCATTCATTACCTTTTGCTCTTGGTACTCTTTTGTTTCCTTCTTAACCCTTCTAAGGATTCTCATCTTTCACTAGTATTCTTTTCTAAGTATTCATCTGCTATGTGGTCCCTCTTTACACACACACACACACACACACACACACAAACAAAATCTGTATTCTTAGCACATATCTACACGTAAAAAGACACGCTTAAGCATACGGAATAAAA
>JAWQEG010005026.1:42500-50000 GCA_033782935.1 Petrolisthes cinctipes
TATTACTCACTTTATGATGTTGGAATCGTTCATTACATTATGATACCGCCACGTCAACATGCAATGGCTGACTACTGGTTCAATTGAAATATTTTTATTGTCGCGTGCACATTGAATAAAAACAATAATACTGGTGATAATAATAATAATAATAATAATAATAATAATAATGTACGGTGTGATAAGTGAATATATACCGTATGTAAATGTTGTTGTTGCTGTTTTATGTCATTTTGTTTAGATTCTAATGGATGTATAGGCTATAATAATAATAATAAAAATATAGGGAAATCATATTTATTTATTTATTAGTTGTGTTGCATAGAGTGACAAATACAGTCATGTAGTCTATATCATACAAAGCATAGAATACAGTACATACCCTATGTGTTATTTATTATTACAAACCACAACTACTGTACTGCCTCTGTCATCACTACAAACATTACAACTGTTGTCATTATACACAACACCATAACCACTACTACATTATACCACCATCACACCTACTACTATCACCACCACCAGTAGTTGTAGTAGTAGTAGTAGTAGTAATAGTCGTGGTCGTAGTGCCGGTGGTGGTATAGTAATAGTTGTAGTGCCGGTGGGGGTATAGTAGTAGTAATAGTAGTTGTAGTTGTAGTAGCAGTTTTGGTTGTAGTAGTAGCAGTCTCAATAGTCGTAGTTGTAGTGGCGGTGGTGCTAATAATAGTCTTTGTAGTAGTAGTAGTAGTAGTAGTAGTAGTAGTTTCAGTTGTAGTGAATTAGATGTTTTAGTGTGTGATATATAGGCAGCAGCAATAAGTCAGTCATTAATCTCACCAACTTTCATTAAGCAGCATGTAACATCATTTCAAAGAGACGTGGGTACCTGTATTTGCTTTTGATACCCTTGTGTAGTAGACAGGCATAATTTCTATTTGATATTAATCTATAATGAACGTGGAGGTCACAGGGTAAACGGCAGAAAAAACTAAGTTAATTACCTGCTTTTATATCCTTCGTGCAATCGACAGGGACAAAATTTATTCTCGCTAATGAAGTAAAATTATACTTGGAATATTACATGTATATCGTAATGCCCAACCCAATTGCGTTTATGATGCTGTAGCCATCTCCCAACCTCTTACTCCCAGAAATGAAAGCTGGGCAATGAGATATTTACCTTGAAAAGCAGGTCTGTGAAATAGTCGGAAAATCAGAGTATACCGAGTTCCTTAAGGGGATAGTATATTATTTTGGTACATTGGAGAGCCTTAATTCCAGTAAAGTATGTTAGGAGAAAGGAGAAAGCAAATATAATTAGCATATATATATACTTGGAATAGTTTTAAAGGAATCAGTTGCTCCAGATTTGCCAACACTGTACTACCCCCTTTAAAATCGTTCTCATTATTTCTTGACGCCAAAGGGATGGAGAGTTGAGGTTCAGCGGAGGGTATAAACTTCACTCCAGTTTGATGCGAGTTTTATGAACCGTGTTACAGCGAACTTTGTATCTCTTGCTGCTGCTGCTCCCTTTCCATTTATCGCAAATAATTTTGTATATAAATTAGAGTTGCGGCCACTAGGCGAGTATCTAAAGGGATGAAGGCAATAGTACAGTACTAAATTAATAAATAAATAAATTAACGCTTACACAGAGTTACACACACACACATGCACACACACATTCACACACACACAAACAATCTTTTTACACACACACACACACACACACACACACACACACACACACACACACACACAAACAATCGTTTTACACGCACACACACACACAAGGAGACGCACACAGAGCTTACACACACACAAACAATCTTTTTACACACACACACACACACACACACACACACACACACACACATTTTTGTTTTGCTTACACGTACACACACACACATCGCCAAGAGCAGTAAAATCGCTGTTAGCACTTTAAAATTGAGGGCCCCTTTTTCTCCGGATGTATCAAAGTTGCGCCAGGAGGTAGGTAGGTAGGTAGGCAGAGTGGGTGGGGTAGTAGGGTAGGGGTGTTATAAGTTTTGGGCTGCAGCAGCACGCCACACGTCCTTTATGGCCCGGGGACGCGACCAATATCCTCCACAAGACCACCTTAGTGTGATGGAATTTTATAGCACCGAGGGCCCAGGCTTCTTCAACCTTATCGTTCGTCTAGGGTTCTCCAATTTTTATATTTATATACCGGGTAAATATTTTATATATATATATATATTTATTAATTCTTTTTTTTTATTAGATACTTGTTATTTTAGCATTTTATATTGTTATTTTTGTTATTATTATTATTATTATTATTGTTATTTGTATTATTATTATTGTTATTATTATTATTATTATTGTTATTATTATTATTATTATTGTTATTATTATTATTATTATTATTATTATATATTTATTATATTTATTTATTTATTTATTTATTTTATTAAGGGTAGGGTATGTATACTTTTTAATACATTGGATGGCCTTGATTCCTCCCAAGTATATATGCCAGGAAACAGGACCAGATGAACAGAACTTATGGCGGTCTATTGTTGCTTGGAATAAAGTATGGAGGGATTCAGATGCTCCAGATTTACCAACACTGTACCACTCTACCTTCCTTAATTAAGTCTAAAGCGAGGAAGCTCCGACTCTTTCATCTCGTGTATCAAACGGTTTTGGAAACTATGAAAAAATAAAGAATAATAATGATAAATAAAAACGTGATAAAGATAAGGTCCATAGTATAATATAAAGGGGACACTCTTTTGTTGGTAAATTTGAAGGTCTCTGATTCCTCCAAACTATGCCATGAAACAGATCCCCTATTAGTACCATTGAGGGCGTCTTGTTTTCTGGTATGGTTTGGAGGAATCA
This sequence comes from Petrolisthes cinctipes, assembly GCA_033782935.1. Taxonomy (NCBI): domain Eukaryota; kingdom Metazoa; phylum Arthropoda; class Malacostraca; order Decapoda; family Porcellanidae; genus Petrolisthes; species Petrolisthes cinctipes. Next base: position 45,375 of record JAWQEG010005026.1, read on the forward strand.
GTAGCCTTCTAATTTACTCTTGGTACACATTAGGGTGCCTTAATTCCTCCAAAGTATGCCAGGAAACAGGAACAGATGAACAAAAATTATGGTGTCCTGTTGCTTGGAATGGCATGGAGGAATCACTAACCTTCCAATATACCAACACTCAACTACACGCTTAAAGTCAAGTTTATTGGAAGGGAGTCGATGCGTTATTGCCAAGTTCACTTAACGAACGAACGACCCATCAAACCCAAGCCAAATATTTATTCTTCATTTTTTATTTTTTTTTTATTATTATTTTTTTTTTACTTTTTACTTTTTATTAAGAGGGAATTTTTATGAGAGTAAATTGGTGGGATTCTAATTCCTCCAAACTATGTCACGAAATAGATCCTCCATTAAAATTACATTAAGGTCGTTTGTTTCCTGGCATAGTTTGGAGGAATCACAGACTTTCCAATTCACCAACAAGAGAATCCCCCTTCAGGGACCCAGTGATGTAGTCAGAAAAGTGGAGGTAAATGAGTGACTCAAATATTGGCACGAAACACCACCTGCTGTATATAGAAGGAGCGTGTTTCTTGGCCTAGTCAGGAGGAATCAGAAACCTTCAATTTCCATACACGATCACAGGGTCCTAAGCCTAACAATATTCTATACACACCAAACCACGGGTCCAGGTATTAAACTTTGGCCTACGAGAGAGCAAAAACCAAAACAAATCTAGATAGAAGTCCTCAGTTTTGTCTTTTGTAACTCGTGTCTAAATAGGTTAACACACTGAAGGGGGTACTACAGTGTTGGTATATTTGAAGCAACTGATTCCTCCAGGCTATTCCAAGCAACAGGACACCATGATGTTTGTTCATCTGTTTCTGTTTCTTGGCATACTTTGGAGGATTCAAGGCGCCCTAATGTACCAAGAGTATACTATCCGTTTTATCGTATACAATATTCAAGGTGGCGTTTATCTTTCAGATTTTCGAGAGCTAAGCCTGAGAGAATTATTATGGACCCCCGTGATGTAGTCAGAAAATTGAAGATTAGGAAGTCCTTCAAATATTGCCACGAAATATCACCTACATTAAAGGAGTTTATTTCGTGGTATAGTCAGGAGGAATCAGAAGCCACCAGGTCTCATACACGATCACAGGGTCCCCTAAGAGCCCTGTGATCGTGTACCAATAATATTATGATAACAAGTTGCATCAAAGTGAGTAAATACAGATAAGCTTGTAAACTAATCCAATATATTAAACGGGATTAGATTACAAGCTTATCTGTCTTTACTCACTATGATGCAACTTGTCCCTAAAGATGGCCTTGTCTTGCCTACATCCATCCAGGGAAGGCGGTATTAGCTCGTCACACTATGGGATACAAAAAGAGAGAAGAAAAAACAGGTCAATGTTTACTTTGGAAATTGCCATGCTCTTGGAGTTTGATTGTAATTACTGGTGAAGGCCCAGAGGAAGGGAGAATGTCTGTATTTGTCTTCAGCAGAGAGAGAACAAAAAAACCTAAGTGTATCCTTTGTCCCCTACTGCGCCACAACACAACTACCAAAACTCTATACACACACACACACACTCACACACACACAGAGAGAGAGAGAGAGAGAGAGAGAGAGAGAGAGAGAGAGAGAGAGAGAGAGAGAGAGAGAGAGAGAGAGAGGAGGGTGGGAGTGAAACAAAGCCAGTTTTGTTTGCCAGCAGGAGTTCCAGTTGCTGCCACACATATGACAAAAACAATGACTTATGCAGCAACCCCAGAGTCCAAAAGGATATGTATAGGTTATAGCAATATGTGTGTGTGTGTATGTGTGTGTGTGTGTGTGTGTGTGTGTGTGTGTGTGTGTGTGTGTGTGTGTGTGTGTGTGTGTGTGTGTGTGTGTGTGTGTGTGTGAGAGAGAGAGATATATATATAAACATAATCATATTCCAGGAAAATTTAAGAAGGCGTAATGAAAACCTTAAGAAGGTAATACACAATTTTGGTACATTGGAGCGTCGTGATTCCTCCTAAGTATGCCAGGAAAAATAACCAGATTAATTAACAAGAGAAGCAATTGTGGCCTGTGGCTCAGAATAGTTTTGTGGAATCAGTTTCTTCAGATTTAACTACTTACATTACACCAGGAAAGATGTGCATTAGCTTAGTTGGTTTTCAAGATCTAATAAAAAAGAGATATAATAATTTACAACAACAAAAATGGGTTCATGAGTAGAGCGTTTTTCTTGCTTCCAGGCTCTAAGCAAAAAGAAACCAAACGCTGGATAATTGGAACTCGTTATTAACCTGAAAGTGTACTGCATTTCGTATTCCGTTTGTAAACATTGGTACTCGTTGAAGGTGAATAAAAACACAACAATGAACTCGTGTAATTACAAGAGCGAGGTATAACACACAAGTGAATAAATAGGGTTTGGACTCACACGGAACGAATACATAATGAACTAACTGACCCATGCATAGTGGAGGAGATGCACGAACCAGACTTTTGCTTCTGACTGTACACTAGTAGGAGGAAAAGAAGGTAAAGATTGCGAGTTCGGAAATGCTACTGTAAAAACGAGCGACAATTTTGGTTCTGTCTGTACGAGAAGAGAGGATAGCACGTGGAAAAAAATTTACTGAGACGAATGAAATTTTTACTTTTAACTGTAAACGAGTAGGAGGAAAAGAAGGCAGTGATCACAAGTGGGAAAAAAATTGACTATAAAGACACACGAGACTTTTCCTTCTGTCTGTACATGCGTAGGAGGAGGAGGAGGAAGAGGAGGAGGAGAAGAAGAAAAAAGCAATGGTCGCAGGTGGGAAAATGTAAAACGCTGATCCATCCGCTCGTTGTGGAAATAAACGAATACCACCGATCAACAGGAGAGGGAGAAATGAAAGAAGGCGGTGGAGAAGTATTGGTAATCCATTCTCGCGTTGTTTGAGTTAAGGAAAGGGAAGCGAAGGAGTAATTTTGAAGAGCAGTAAAAACCCCGAGTAGCTGAATCGGTTTTCGTTGTCGGAGACTTTGGTACAACTATGTCTGTGTCTGTCTGTGTGTGTGTTTGTTTCTTTGGATGACACACGCATGTACACCCAGACACACGCAGATGCATACACACGCTGACACACAAACACATACACACACACACACACACGCACACGCTCACACACACACGGACACACACATATACCGTACACACACACACACACACACACACAAACTATGTCAGAAAACAAACAACGAACGACCTTGGCTAAACTGAAGCAACGTGGTCATTGTTTCCTGCCTGGTGCAACTTGGAGGAATCAGTAGCCTCCACAATAATATCTCCTAGTGCAATGCTGGTCCCTCAAATAATTTCCTCATTTAATCTATTTATACATATACTTTTATTTTTTATTTATTTTTATTTTAGTTTATTTTTTTAACTTCGAACTAACCTACGAATAATTTTGAACACGGGTCCCTCAAACCACTTCCTCATTAATCTATTTATACACATACTTTTTTTATTTCTACCTTTTTTTTTTTTTTTTTTTTTTTTTAACGTAGACAAACTTAGGAAAAACTTTAAGGGGTGTGTCTACTGGGTTTAGGAGTGAGAGAAATGACACTGGAGTTAACTAATGACCTGGTGGCTTCTGATTCCTCCTGACTCTGCCACGAAACATGATTATTCAATATAGGTGGTGTTTCGTGGTAATGTTTGAAGGACTCACTAACCTCCAATCTTTTTACTACATCACGTGGGCCCTTACTGGAGAACCCGATTCATCCAAACTATTCCACACAACAGGACACCATTATAAAAGCTCATTGGTTCTGTTTCCCGACATATTTTGGAGGAATCAATGCCCTCCACTTCACCAAAAGTATATTACCCTCTTAAGTAGGCTGGTAGCTGGGTCGTGTGCCAAGGTTTTTGCTCAGCTTCTGTTGGAATGAAGACGTTTATGTGCCAACACCACCATTTTACACCTCGGGGGACGTAAGAGGGTGTAAGATATTGTCAGCTAATTGATTGTATGCTACTGATTTCTCCAAACTATGCCAAGAAACTAGAAGATTCAGCTATAATTATATGTTACTGATTCCTTCAAACTATGCCAAGAAACTAGAAGATTCAGCTATAATTATATGTTACTGATTCCTCCAAAGTATGCCAAGAAACTAGAAGATTCAGCTATAATTACATGCTACTGATTCCTCCTAAGTATGCCAAGAAACTAGAAGATTCAGCTAATTACATGCTACTGATTCCTCCAAACTATGCCAAGAAGGAAACAAGAGGACCCATCACAATACTAACCTTAATTAAGACCTTTCATTACAACACATTTTTAATTAACAAGTACAAACTCCACTATACAACCAAGAAACCTCATACACACAACCAGTACAACAACCACTAATACCACAACAATATTCAGTCATTATAACCACAATCAAACAAACACATACACTCACAAACATTATAACTACAACAATATTCAGTCATTATATCCACAATCAAACAAACACACACATATACACTCACAACACATTATACTCACATACACTCACAACCATTATAACCACAACAATATTCAGTCATTATAATCACAATCAAACAATCTAGACCCGTAAAACCCACTGCTACC
>JAWQEG010005026.1:52500-75391 GCA_033782935.1 Petrolisthes cinctipes
CCATCCACGTCCTGTGAAAACCAAACTATCGAACCCAAGCCATCTACTGTACACGGTTGACTTCGTTGGTGTGAGAGCTTAGATAAATGATTAATTGAGGGGGAAGTACGGTGTGTGTTGGTAAATCTGGAGCATATATATGATTTCTCCAAAGTACTTCAAGCAACTGGTCTCCGTTATTTTTGTTTATCGGGTCCTGTTTCCTTGCATACTTTCGAGGAATCATGGCACTTCATTTTACATATCAAAAGGGTACTACTATCACCTTAACTATCTGTAATTATCCCAGCACTTTAAACCTTTTTTCTCCTCCCCCTTCTCACCCTCACTCCCTCCACCTCTCACTTACTACCTCTATCTCTCCCTCCCTCTCTCTCCTATTTCCTCCATCCCTCCCTCACTCACTCACTTCCTCCATCCCTCCCTCACTCACTACCTCTATCTCTCCCTCCCTTTCTCCCTCCCTCCCTCTCTCCCTCACTTCCTCACTTCCTCCATCCCTCCCTCACTCACTACCTCTATCTCTCCCTCCCTTTCTCCCTCCCTCCCTCTCTCCCTCACTTCCTCACTTCCTCCATCCTTCCCTCCCTCCCTCTCTCCCTCACTTCCTCCATCCCTCCCTCACTCACTACCTCCATCCATCCCTTCCTTCCCCTCTCAAAAGACAGTGAGTGACCTAAGTAATTTGCAGGTCTGTTTCCCATTGCCTTTTTGAGCGACTGTAGTGCCACAAATAAACGGCCACACCTGACATGAGCCTTATTTTTTTCGCGTTGTGTGTTTGTGTGTGTGTACGCTACTCCGTGTGTGTTTGTGTGTGTGTGTGTACGCTTCTCCGTGTGTGTGTCTGTGTGAACGTGTGTATGTGTGTTTGAGTGTACGCTTCTCCGTGTGCGCGTGTGTGTGTGAACGTGTATATGTGTGTTTGAGTGTACGCTTCTCCGTGTGTGTGTACAGTACAGTATGTGTGTGTTTGTGTGTGTTTGAGAGGGAGGGGAGCGAACTTCAGCATCTCATGTGTGTGTGGAAGTGTGGGCGTGTGTGTGTGTGTGTGTGTGTGGGCGTGCGTGCGGTCTTGCGTGCGTGACTGTTGCCAGAACCAAAACACAGGGGACAGCAGGGGGTCGGGGAAGGGACTCAACGAATGCTTTTATACTGTAAGTGGCTGTGTAGGTAGTAGTTGTCTGCAGAACTTTTATCCCCACCCACTCACCCATCGCTGAATTCTCTCTCTCTCTCTCTCTCTCTCTCTCTCTCTCTTCTACTGTACTACTCCCTTAATAGAAAAAAATAATGGATATTTTTGTTTTGATTTTTGAGTAGTGACAGTCGGTGAGATTAGTAGAGAGAAAAACTAGATAGATAGATTAATAGAAATAGATTAGTAGATAGATCAGTAGATAGAAAAACTAGATTGATTAGTAGAGATAGATCAGTAGATTGATTAGTTGAGAGAAAGACAAGATAGATTAATAGAGAATATATTAGTAGATAGATTATTAGATAGATTAGTAGAGAGGAAGACAAGATAGATTAGTAGAGATAGATTAGTAGATAGATTAGTAGAGAGGAAGGCTAGATAGATTAGCAGAGATAGATTAGTTAAGAGGAAGACTAGATAGATTAGTAGAGAATATAGATTAGTATAGAGGAAGATTACATAGAGGAAGACTTGGTGGATATGGTGGTGGAGGAGGAAAATGTATATTGTTTTACCATGAAATACGAGCAATATTTTTCGCGGCACATTTGAATACATATGACAACTAATATTTCACCAGGTGATCAGTCATAGAGTTGAAATTGGAGTGCTGGGAGAATGCAGTAAAGTTAAAATATGCAGCTTTGGGTATTGATAATATTTATATATGTATATCAAATGTACTAATATAATAATACGCCTAATAAAAAAAAAAAGGTATGTACATGTTTTAATGATCAGAGGTAGATAACGAAATGAATAACTTTTAATAAATGTAATAAATGTAACTGATATAGTGATCTTTTTATATATATATATATATATATTTTTTTTTTTTTTTTTTTTTATTATTATTATTATTTTTTTTTTTTTTCAGTGGCTCAGCTCTTGGGTATCTGAACCCTTGATTCATTCTTCTGTCACGTGAAGCTGGATAATAGAAGGTTTAATAAAATGGGATGTACAGTACAGTATTTTTATGAGGGGAAGGGAGTGAGGGATGGAATGAGGGAGTAAGTGAGGGAGGGAAGGAGTGTAGGAGGAAGTGAAGGATGTAGGGAGCGAGGGAGGGAGTGAGGGATGTAGAGAGGGAGTGAGGGAGTGAAGGAGTGTTTGAGGAAGTGAAGGATGTAGGGAGTGAGGGAGGGAGTGAGGGAGTGAAGGAGGGAGGGAGTGATAGAGATATGTAGGGAGGGAGTGATAGAGGGATATAGGGAGGGAGGGATAGAGGGAGGGAGTGTAGGAGGGAGTGAGAGAGATATGTAGGGAGGGAGTGATAGAGGGATATAGGGAGGGAGGGATGGAGGGAGGGAGTGAGGGATATAGAGAGGGAGGGTGTGTCGACAAGAGATATTTTCTTTGCTACCAGGGCAGTGTGTCTTGTGCTTTCATTCTTTGGCCTCGCTTTACTGTGGCCATTTTACCCTTTCCTCCACATCTCTCTCTCTCTCTCTCTCTCTCTCTCTCTCTCTCTCTCTCTCTGTGTGTGTGTGTGTGTGTGTGTGTGGGTGTGTGTGGGTGTGTGTGTATCTTTCTGTTCTCCCTGTCTATTTTGCTTTTTCCCTCTCCTTTTGTTATCTTTGTCTCAATTTCATTCTCTTTCTCTGTGTCCTATTTCTGTTTGTTTTACAGTATCCTCTCTCTCTCTCTCTCTCTCTCTCTCTCTCTCTCTCTCTCTCTCTCTCTCTCTCTCTCTCTCTCTCTCTCTCTCTCTCTCTCTCTCTCTCTCTCTCTCTCTCTCGTCTCTACTTATGGAATGGGCTTCCCCGTAACGTAATAAACTGTAACACCGTAGACAGCTTCAAACGTCGCTTAGATAAACACCTTGCATCTAATACCCGACTTACATTGTTTACTAATGAATAATTTTGCCCATTACAGGTGGCGAGTTCGCCCAATTTCACCTACTTTCAACCTTTCCTATAAAGTTTCCTTGTGGAGTATTTCTGCTAACTCCACAAGGTTTCCATTCCTGACATTATTTCCTGTACGGCTCAGGCCGGAGGGAGTGGAGTGTGGGGAAGAGCCTTCTACTTTGCTATCCTTATCTACGACTCTCACTGGGGAGTAATTCATTCTCTACCAGTAACCTTCAAATCAGGTCACCTCGTGTGGACCGTAAGGTCTGTTGTGGTCTGTGTTTCTATGTAACTCTCTCTCTCTCTCTCTCTCTCTCTCTCTCTCTCTCTCTCTCTCAGAAACAGAAACAGAAACAACAGTCCAAAATGAAAACACCGAGGTATTAAGTAATATCAGCATTACAGAAAGGGACGTAATAAAATGTATTGATAAATTAAATGTAAATAAGTCACCTGGCCCAGACACGATCTCCCCTCGCGTATTAAAGGAAGCAAAAAGCGAAATAGTAAAACCTCTGACTCTGCTCTTTAACTATTCTTTACACACCGGAACAATACCTGACGAATGGAAGCTCGCTAACGTAACACCAATATTTAAAAAAGGCAGCAAATCTCTACCTAGCAACTATCGCCCTACCAGCCTAACCTCAGTCGTATGCAAAATGCTAGAGACAATCATACGAGATAAACTTACAAATCACTTAGAGGAAAACAACTTACTCAGAGACACTCAACACGGTTTTCGTAATAAACGCTCTTGCCTAACGAACCTATTAGACTTTTTAAATGACATTTTCAATGAATATGATAAGAGTAAAGCAGTAGACATAATTTATCTAGATTTCCAAAAGGCCTTTGACAAAGTTCCCCATAAACGCTTAATAACTAAACTAAAATCACACAGAATCCAAGGCGACACCGTAAGATGGATAGAGAACTGGCTAAGCAACCGTAAACAACGCGTGGTAATAAATGGAAAATCTTCTAGTTGGACTGACGTTACGAGCGGGGTGCCACAGGGGTCAGTTTTAGGGCCAATCATATTCCTAGTTTACATAAATGACATAGACGAAGGCCTCTCATGTATAATATCAAAATTTGCTGATGACACCAAAATTGCAAATACAGTATTCACTATTGCGCAGACTAAAGAAATGCAAGATAATCTCGATAAATTGTCAATTTGGGCGAAAACTTGGCAAATGTCCTTCAATGCAGATAAATGTAAAGTGCTCCACATCGGACATCGTAACGTAGCAGCAAACTACTCGTTGAATGGTAATCAACTCAAAAGCGTGGATCAAGAGACAGACTTAGGGGTAACAGTATCAAATAACCTAAAACCCAGTCAGCAGTGTACTGAAGTAATTAAGAAAGCAAATAAAACTATCGGCTTTATCGGCAGAGCATTCGAGTATAAATCTAAAGACACAATCCTCACTTTGTATAATTCCTTGGTCCGTCCCCTTATGGAGTATTGTGTTCAAGCCTGGTGCCCGTACTACCAGAAAGATATAGCAAAATTGGAACGAGTCCAACGTAGAGTTACTAAAATTATACCAAGTCTGAGAAATAAAACGTACGATGAGCGGCTAAGCGAATTAAATCTGTTCTCATTGACACAACGTAGACTGAGAGGGGACTTAATCCAGGTATTTAAAATAATCAAAGGCATAGATAATATGGACTGCACCAAATATTTCACTATCGATCAATCCAACTACACGAGAGGAAACGGCTGCAAAATCATAGGTAAATCTTTTAATTCGCACGAATCAAAGAATTTCTTTTTTAACCGAGTCGTCAACTTATGGAATGGGCTTCCCCGTAATGTAATTGACTGTAACACCATAGACAGCTTCAAACGTCGCTTAGATAAACACCTTGCGTCTAATCCCCGACTTATAATGTTTACTAATGAATAATTTTTGCCCATTACAGGTGGCAAGTTAGCCAAATTTCACCTACTTTCTATCTTTCCTATAAAATTTCCTTGTGGAGTATTTCAGCCAACCCCACAAGGTTCCCATTCCTGACTTTATTTCCTGTACGGCTCAGGCCGGAGGGATTGGAGGGTGGGGAGAGAGTCTTCTACTTTGCTATCCTTACCTACGACTATCACTGGGGAGTAATTCATTCTCTACCAGTAACCTTCTAATCAGGTCACCTCGTTTGGACCGTAAGGTCTGTTGTGGTCTGTGTTTCTATGTAACTCTATGTAACTCTATGTAACTCTCTCTCTCTCTCTCTCTCTCTCTCTCTCTCTCTCTCTCTCTCTCTCTCTCTCTCTCTCTCCTTCCCCAATCTAATTCTTGCCATATCGTTTAATCTTTTCTAATTTCCTTATCCGCCCTCATTTCCTTTTGTCCCTTCCTTGTCTCTTTCCCCTCGTTTAGTATTTTTTTTTTTTTTTTTTTTGCTTCTCAGTTTCTCGCTCTTTTTTTCGTTTTATGTTACTGTTATTTTCCTTATCTCTCTTTCGGTTCCTGCTCTCCATTTCACCTCAGTTTTTCTACCCCCAAATTTCTTTCATTTTTATCCTCTCTCATTTCCATTTTTTATTTTATTTTTTTTTCAGTCTCCCGAATTCTTTTTCTTTTTATCATCCCTCCTTCTTTTTCCATTTCTCGATCTGATCATTTTTCTTTACTTTTAAGTCTCGAAATAAAAAATACTTTCTTTCACTAACAGCTCAAAATGACAGCTTAAAGGGATATAGTATATATTACAGAACTGTTGGTTGTGGTGGTAAATCTGGAGCAATTGATTCCTCCAAAGCATTCCAAGCAACAGACCAACCAACCATTATATTTTGTTAATTAATCGAGCCTTGTTTCCTGACATACTTTGGAGGAATCAAAAGAGTATTACGTAAACCATTAAAGTTTAAGATAACATGTGCGAATTAATTAAAGCTTGGATTAAAGTTAAATTTGATAAACTTGCACTAAAGCTCAGATTATTTAATATGTCACGTGGACACCCCCGTCGTTCAAGGTTAATTAATGGTCTAATAATCATTACAATATATTATGTCCCGGGAGTGCGTTTATTTTCATCTTCTTTTTTCTGTTATCAATTTTATTTCGCCTCGTATTTCATCTCATTATCGTCGTCTCTCCTTTCTGCCCATCTCATCTTTAACCTCTCTTATTCCTTCCTCTCTTTCTTTCCTTATTATCCTTCGTTTATATCTCCTCTTCTGCCATCTCTTGTCTTTTCTCTCCCCCTACCTTTTCATTTTAAGTTCTTCTTTTTCTTTCCTTATTATCTTCTCTCATCTTTTGTCTTTTCTCCACACATCTTTTCATTTTCATTTTCTCTCTTTCTTTCCTTATTATCCTTCGTTTATATCTCCTCTTCTTTCACTTTTTTTCTTTTCTCCCCCTACCTTTTCATTTTAAGTTCTTCTCTTTCTTTACTTATTATCTTCTCTCATCTTTTGTCTTTTCTCCACACATCTTTTCATTTTCCTTTCACCTCTTCTTTCGTTCGTCCTTTCTTCCTCCTCTCATCTTTCTCATTTTTCTGCCCCCTCTCTTGTATTACTATTTTTAACCTTGTCTCATACCTCTTCTCTCCTCTTTCCTCTCCTCTTTCCCCTCTCATCTCTTCTCTGATTACCTTCCTCTTTCCTTTCCTCTCGTTTCTTTCTCTCCCTCTTCTCTTTCCTCTCTCCTATCCTCACGTTTCTTTCTCTCCCTCTCCCTCCCTTTTTTATCTTTTTATTCTCTGTCCTATCCCTTTCCTTTCTTCTCCCCCCTCCCCCAATCTTTCCTCTCCCTCTCCCATCTTCCCTCTTCCCTTCTTTTCATTTTTAATCCACTTTTTGTATTCTTATGCCTCTTCTTTCTTGTTTGTTTCCCCACTTCCCTGTCTTCCTCCTCTCTCATTATTCCTTCTATACATCTTTCCTCCCTTCTTCTTCTTCTTCTTCCCTTTATCCTTTCCTCTCTTTCTTATTTCTTCCCTTAAGTACTTGTATTTTTCTCATCTCTTTTCCTCTCATTTGTCTTTCTCCTTTCTCCTTCTCTTTTTCGCATCATCCCTCTCATCTCCCTCTCTCTCCCACTCCATCTCATATTCTCTCTCTCCCTCTCTTTCATCTTCTCTCCTTCCTTCCCTTCCTCTCATCATCTCTCCTTCTCTCTCTCCCTCCCTCTCATCTTCCCTCCTTCCTTCCCTCCCTCTCATCAACTCTCCTTCTCTCTCTCCTCCCCCTCCCTTCCCCCCTTCCCTCTCATCTTCTCCCCCCACCATCTCTCTCTCCCTTCCTCCCTCCCCACCCTCCTTCTCATCTTCTCTCCCTCCCCCTCCCCCCTGCCTTCCCCCCTGCCAGGTTGAGCGCCATCAATACCAAGTGAACCCAGTCCGCGTCATTGGGAACGGTTGCCAGTGTTGCCCCGGTCCAATAATACCCAAAAAGTACCCCCCCCCCAAAAAAAAAAAAAAAAAAAAACACACACACACACACACATATATATAAAAAAATACACAAACAAACATATAGATAAATAATTATATAACTTAGATAAATAATATAAATAAATGGATAAATAACGTAGATAAACAACATAAATTAATGGATAAATGACTTAGATAAACAACATGAATAAATAGATAAATAACTTATATAAACAACATATATGAGTGGATAAATAACATAGATAAATAATATAAATAAATAGATAAGTAAGATAGATAAACAAAATAAATGAGTGGATAAATAACACAGATAAATAATATGAATAAATGAATAAATAACTTAGATAAGCAACATAAATGAATGGATAAGTAACATAGATAAACAATATGAATAAATAGATGATTATATGATATAAATAAATATATAACAAATAGATATGTAGCATAAATAAACATTATAAATAAATTGATAAATAAATGATATAAATAAATACATATATCATAAATAAAGAACAAAAATAAAATAAATAAATAACATAAGTAAACAGATAGAGAGATGAGTATATAAATAAATAAACAGACTGATAGATAATGTAAAAAAAGGAATGAATGTATATAAATAAAGAGGCAGCATAAATAAATAACAGATAGAGAGATGAGTATATAAATAAATAAACAGACTGATAGATAATGTAAAAAAAAAAGTATAAATATGTATAAATAAAGAGGCAGCATTTTTTCATTCGACTGTGTACCCATTTTACTACCCAAGAAGTAGCCTAAAACATCCCAGCATTGGCTCCACTATTCATCAGCCAAACAACTTGCTTCAAAATTAGCCAAATGATTTATCAGCCAAAGGATTTATCAGCCAACTAGGTTATCAGCCAACTAGTTTATCAGCCAAATGATATATCAGCCAAATGATTTATCAGCCAAATAGGTTATCAGCCAAATGATTTATCAGCCAAATGGTTTATCAGCCAAATGATTTATCAGCCAAATAGTTTATAACCAAATACTTCATCAGCCAAATAATTTATCAGCCAACTAGATTATCAGTCAAATAGTTTATCAGCCAAATGATTTATTAGCCAAATACTTTATCAGCCAAATAATTTATCAGCCAACTAGTTTATCAGCCAAATAATTTATCAGCCAACTAGTTTATCAGCCAAATAATTTATCAGCCAACTAGGTTATCAGCTAACTAGGTTATCAGCCAAATAATTTATCAGCCAACTAGTTTATCAGCCAACTAGTTTATCAGCCAACCAGTTTCAGAGTCAGTCAAGTTCTCGTCAACGCCACAGACTTGGGAACTATTGCACCTTCCCTACTCGACCTGATCTGACCTTGTATGTAACCCTAGCGAATTTGCGGATTGGGTGGGCGAGTGGTTTGGTTGGGTGAGCGAGTTGGCGAGTTGGAAATGCAAGTGGGTAGGATGGAGGAGTGAGTGAGCCGGTTGGATGAGTGAGTGAGCGAGTTGGGTGAGTGAATGAGACGGCTGAATGGGTGAGTGAGCGAGTTGGATGAGTGAGTGGATAGGTTTAATGGGTGAATGAGCGAGTAGATTGGATGAACTAGTGAACTGGCTGAGTGAGTGAGGGAGTTGGATGAATGAGTGAGTTGGATGAATGAGTGAGTTGGATGAGTGAGTAAGTTGGATGAATGAGTGAGATGAGTGAGGGAGTGAGATGAGTGAGTGAGTGAGGGAGTGGGATGAGTGAGCGAGCAGACTGGATGAACAGACAGAAGTGAGGAGTAGGCGGCAAATTAGACTTATTAGCAAGACTGGACAAGACTGATAAGGTACATACTATTGACCACAAGAATTGGTACACACGCTGTTGTTCTCCAGGGTTTACAACATATATATAGAAAACGTTAGACTATATAACTGCAATACAACAACAACATTATTATTAGATTTGTTGTTTTGTAATTACCGAGTCACTTGGTAGACCATTCATTGCAGTACTTACAGAATAATGACATCTTTTTTCCATATACGGTAGCCTATATAAGAATTCATGTGGCCAACCGTATGTACAGTTGAGCAAGTAGAAAGTGCAAGTAAAATATGAGTGTATATAGTCACATCTGGGTACCACTCAAAATTTCAGTCAGTCACGTTTCACTTTACATTGCATCTGGAGTCTTATTAATTCATTGATAAAAATACCAGGATTTACCACAAAGAACTGAAAGATATAACCATATCCCACACTCAAATATTTCTTGCACTTTCTAATTGCTCATCTGTACATAGAGTTAGTTATCAAGTCAGTGAGTAATCTTAGGGGACTTCGACTCTGTTCAGTATACAGTAGAGACTTGAGGTGGTATGCTTGGTATGCCTACAATAATATGTCTAGTATGTGTTGTTAGTACAGTATATCTGGAGTTTTGGTCTGGTATGTGTTGTATGTCGTATTGTTTAATTTATGTATGTCTGGTATGTATTGTAGTATATCTTGAGTTTTGGTCTGGTATGTGTTGTATGTAGTGTTGTTTAATTTATGTATGTTTGGTATGTGTTGTAATATATCTTGAGTTTTGGTATGATATGTGTTGTATGTCGTGTATATATATGTATGTGTGGTATGTGTGGTATACTGTGTGTCTACCATTCCTCGTAATTACAGTAATTCCGTGTGTGTCAGGAATGTCTAACCAATTAACACGTCGCATAAATTCAGTCCAGATAGAGTGGTGTCAAATACCTGTTTGTTCCTTATCGGTTCTTGGTTATCGGGGCTTCGTTATCGGTGTTTATAGGGCCGTGTGTCGTCGGGTAATCGGATGGTGGTGGGCAGCTAGGGATATCGGGCCGTTATCTTAATTACCATGTCAGGAAAAATCCGGGGTCAGCTCCCGTATCCCAAAGTAATGTTCACCGCTGATCCTCAAATTGTTTGGGGGCGAAGTGAACACATGGCTACAGGAAGGAACAAATTAAGGGACCCCGTGGTGTAGTAAGAAAATTGGAGCTTCGTGAGTCCTTCAAATATTGCCACGAAACGAGACCCACATTGAATGAGCTTGTTTCGTGGCATAATCAGGAGGAATCAAAAGCCACCAAGTCTCATACACGATCACAGGGTCCTTAAGGGGATAGTAATCTTTTGGTACATTAGAATGCTTTGATGCCTCCAGAGTATGACAGGAAACAAGGCTAGATTAACATAGAGAATGGTGACCTGTTGCTTGGAATAGTAAGGAAGGATCAGTTGCTCCAGATTTACCACAGCTGTACTATTCCTTCAAGGGATGTAGGGAAAAAAATGAATAAAAAAGTTGTTACCGGTAGTCGTAGCAAAATAGTAGAAAATTGGATATAAATGAGTCCTTTAAATATTGCCACGAAACATCACCTATATGGAAGGAGCTTGTTTCGTGGCATGGTCAGGTGGAATTAGAAGCCTCCAATTTTCATACACGATCACAGGGTCCTTAAGAGTGAGACCTGAAGTGGGGTAATAAGAAAGTTACTGATTCCTCCAAACTCTACTTAAACTATACTTTCCGGTTGACTTCTTTCTTTCCTTCTCTCCTCTTTTCCTTTTCTTCCCTCCTTTTTAAACTTTTCCTCTGAATGGTTTGGGGGTCTTTTTTTTATATATACGTTTTGCCCCTTTTACCTTCATTGTTCATTAGATTTTGTGAATAAAAATAATAATAATAATAATAATAATAAAAATAAAAATAAAAATAATAATAATAATAATAATAATAATGGGCAGAATAATAATAATGGGCAGACTAATAATAATGGGCAGACACACACAGACAGACACATAGAGATAGCCACACAGACGGACATACACACAGACACAAACACAGACAGACAGACAGACAAAGAAATCCATCTCATAATAATTACTACTCCCTGAAGATAGTAATGAAATAAAACACAAACTTCGAGGATAGCTATCATTTAAAAAGTTTCAATCCTGACTCTGGCTGGAAGGAGGAGAACAAGTATCAAGACTTAATGGGGTAAGTGCAGCGTTGGTAAATCTGGAGCAATTGATTCGTCCAAACTAACTAGTCCGAGCAACTGAGTACCATTATTTTTGTTCACCTGGTCTTGTTTCCTGGCATGCTTTTGGAGGAATCAAGGCACTCTAATGTATGTACAATAGCAAATGTCTACTATCTTTTTAATTAATGGACTCTGAAATTGTTGACATATTGAAGGGGCCATTTGTACAGTCACGAGCACTAATAAGTATTCAGGTGTGCTTCGAATACCTAGGGACAGTAAATAAGATCTCCAATGTACAGTTGCCAGCACTTATAACTGATACAGGCAGCGTTGTCAGCACCCTTCTCCAGTACCAGTTATAAGTGCAGGCAATTGTACAGTCGGCAGCCAGGAGTACCAACATTACATCACACTGTTAAAAGGATGGTAACGAAACTTTTTTTGCCGACTGTACATATCTCCTCCCCCTGCTCCTCTACTTCCTCCTCCTCCTCCTCCAAACTTTGTCACAACACAGATGACCTCAGAGTCCCACAACACAACACAACCCACCACTCCTTCCTTCCTACCTGCCTACCTACAGTGTGTACAGTACCTTGGGATTCTTTTCTTGTGTGTTGTCCTCTCGTCTAATATTCATACGGTTGTCATTGTTGGACCTGAGTGGTGGTGGTGGTGGTGGCCGTCCTGGGTTGTTTTGCAGTTTGTTGTGGCTTTGCACTTCCCTGATCATGTAAAGTATCATAAAAATAATAATAATAATAATAATAATAAAAATAAAAATAAAATTTATAATAATAATAATAATAATAATAATAAAGATAATAATAATAATAATAATAATAATAAAGATAATAATAATAAAGATAATAATAATAATAATAATAATGATAATGATAATAATAATAATGATAATGATAATAATAATAATAATAATAATAAAAATATAATTAGAGTAATAGAAATATATATAACTTCTTACATTATTTATTATTATTTGTTATTATTTATTATACAGTTAACTTATAGTGCATCTTACAAAGTGTGTGTCCGATGCACTGTTAAAATCATGTGCTCTCTCCCTTGGGGTTGGTGTATAACAGAGATACTTCACTAACTTTGCAATCCCTGGCCTTCAATCCCAATAATACCTTCATGACGAGATACAACCCACTGCCCAAAGGATTTAACCAGATGTTTATGTCGGCAACATACATGTATCGTGGCACTGTAAATTCCACCTTGCCACGACAGTCGGAGAATTAGTGTATTATAAATGTATTCTTATGTATCATAGTTTATATATTTATGAATCGCGGAAGGATTGAAATAAATATATATATAGTAAAAGATCTGCTATGGACTAATTGGAGGGCTGCTAATTCCTCCAAAATACGACAGAAAGCAGACTAGTATGTTTTTAATTATGTATACGAGAAGGGGACCTTTTTTTTCTAGCATCGTTTCAAGGGTTTCTGTTTCCTCCAAAGTATGCCACGAATCAGAGACGAGCAGTAGTAGCCTATACGAGTAAGAGACGAGTACAATACCACAAGCAGTACGTGTAGCCTATACGAGTAAGGGAAGGAAGTGTTTTGCAGCCTACAGTACAGTGGGGTGGAATCTGCAGTGCTCCATTTCGCTCACAACGCACGATCCTCTTAAGTTACCAACCTCTTAGTTTCCAGAGCCAGCCAGGGAGGGGGCCGTTAATTTAGAGCAACATAAAATAACTGAAGAGGAAACGTTAAAAATAAATAAAAAATAAATAAAGAATGAAAGAAAAAGAAAGAAAACTGTCGGGAGAAGGAGTGGAGTTGAAAAAAAAAATGAAATGATAAATGAAAGAAAAAGAAAGAAAACTGTCTGGAGAAGGAGTGGAGTTTAAGAAAAAAAATGAAAAATAAAGAATGAAAGAAAAAGAAAGAAAACTGTCGGGAGAAGGAGTGGAGTAAAAAAAAAAATAATAAAAAAAAATAAAGAATGAAAAAAAAAAAAAAAAAAAAACTGTCGGGAGAAGGAGTGGAGTAAAAACCGGTGAGGCCGAGAAGGAGGAAGAAGAAAATTAATAGCGAGCATGACATAAATCTGGAGAGAGTGGGAGGAACGAGCTCAGTGTGAAGATGTCGGCAGGAGGGAAACTTTGGCCGCTAAACTTTTCATCTTGGTATGCTCAGCTCTGGTGACTGCTGCTGCTGCTGGCGTAACCATTATCTTTAGCCGATATTATTATTATTATTATTATTATTATTATTTTTATTAGTAGTTGTAGTAGTAGTAGTAGTAGTAGTAGTATTGTAATTATTGTTATTATTATTATTATTATTATTATTATTATTATTATTATTATTATTATTATTCGTAGTACCGGTAGTAGTAGCAGTAGTAGTGGTAGTGGTAGTATACTACTGTAGTAGTAGTAGTAGTAGTAGTAGTAGTATTGGTAGTAATAGCAGTAGTAGTATGTGGGAGAATTTGAAAGCGACTGAAACCTCCATATAGTAGTAGGAAAAAATACTACAATCACCACAGACACTACCGCCATCACTATCAAAACAACCTCCTCTTACCACCACCACCACCATCACCTGTACCACTCCCCTACCACCACCCCCACCACTCCCCTACCACCACCACCCACCACCATTCCCATACCACCACCACCCACCACCACCATCACCCCCACCACCACCCCCACCACCACCAATCTCCTACCACCCCCACCACCACCACCAATCTCCTACCACCCCCACCACTCCCACCCAGCACACACTGAGGCAGTATCCAACTTCCATTAATGAGAGGGAATGGTCGTTTTGGCAGAGGTTCAGGTCGGGCAAAATGTGATGCACTACCCATTAGCCCCCTTCAGTACGAGGGATCCTTGTCTGAGCTCGATAAAACCGTCTCCCCGTTAGCCAAAAATGACCTGGGAATGAACGAACGCCTTTGAGCAATTCATAGAGGCTTTGCTAGATTTGGGAGTGAATTGATTAAGTAAGCCATTCCGGGAAACAGGTTTGATATATATATTTATCTGGTTTGGGTCTGTTGCCTACCATAGTTTTGAGGAATTTGTACTGTAGTCTGCACTGCGTTGGAAGGAAGCATTTTACTTTCTAGAGAGGTTAGGTGAAGTTCAGTGAGGTAACATAAGATGCACTTAACCCTACTCTAAAAAATGTAGAGCAAAAAAAAAACTAACACCATTATATTGAGAGATTTATGCTCTACAGTGTTATTGGAGAGTTTCCAAGGTTTCATTAAGCGATTTTTTCTGATGGTTATTTTTCCTTACCTCTGGAGCAGTGGAATGGGTACACACATTTTCACTTAGTTTGATTGATTATGAAAGTTGCACAGTGCCACGAGCAGTAGCCCTCCTGACTCCATCAAAATGTAAATGGGAGAAAAGAGAGAAGAAGAAGAAAGGGTCGAAAACTCTTGAGATTTATGGTGATTTCCAACCACTTTTATCCCTGTGTTTTCTACCTCGTCTTTCTCTTCAAGTTATTAATATGTTTAGAACTTTAGTCCAATGTTTCTTTCAAAGGAAGCTGGTCGGTGAAATATGTCTAACTCTCTGTAGCACCGCTTGATGTGAGGGAAATATAGTCATGGTTTATAAACATTTTCGGTAGGCTTTGTAGTCCTATTCATCTTTTAATTCATGTTGTATACTGGTTAAAACATTACTTCATTGGGTGTGAATATCGTCTGTACATTACTTCATTACATTACTCATGTACATTACTTCATTGGGTGTGAATATCGTCTGTACATTACTTCATTGGGTGTGAATATCGTCTGTACATTACTTCATTACATTACTTCTGTACATTACTTCATTGGGTGTAAATATCGTATGTTACATTCCAACTCATTATCTGTTTTAGTTACTATATTACTTCATTGAGTGTGATTATCTTTTGTACTTAATTAACTAGTACATGTCGTATCAATCTTATTACAGCATTTTCAGTATTCATGGGGTGTGTGATTTTAACATATATGGAAAAGGTTAGAGGACCATGGGTGTATACAGTTGTGCCTAAGCCTTCTGTCCTCTCAGCTTTAATATAATCTTTAAAGTCTAAGGCCAAGTTGCTAATCCCTTTTAAATTCTTGAGCTCTTCTGGTCTGCATTGCAAATTTGAGCTTCCTTTTTCGGTGGTCACATATTTAGATGGTCATGAATTTGAGGTTTTTTCACTCCTCCAAATTGTACCAAGAAGCAGATTCTCCAATAATAGACTTAGTTATACTTTTTTTTTTTTTTTCGTCGTCATAGTTTGGGGGAATGAGTTCAGTAGCATCTAATATGTAACCCATTATATTGACCGTATAAATCACCATGTAAAATATCTAATATCCTCACAATCTCAAAACTAAATAACCTCACAGGCAAACCATTACACACTCTCACTCACAACTTCCCAAACCCCTCATTCTCGGCACCTCACAACCACACACTCACAATTTCACAATCTCACATTCTTGCCACCTCACAACCTCTCACTCACACTTTCACAACCTCACATTCTCGTCACCTCACAACCGCACACTCACACTTTCACAAACTCACATTCTCGCCACCTCACAAGCACACACTCACACTTTCACAATCTCACATTATCTCCACCTCACAACTTCACACTCACACTTTTGCCACCTCACAACTTCACACTCACACTTTTGCCACCTCACAACCTCACACCCTGACACACACACACACACACACACACACACACACAATCTTACACTTAGAGTCTCGTCACCATTACTCATATCAATCACTGTCACATATTTCTGTACTCCAGTTGTAGCCTCATACATTCATTCTTTTTCTATTAATTTTTTGGTGTTTGAAGGTGTTATTGTACGAGTATGTCATTTTATTGGAAGTAAATGGAATGAGATGTGAGAGAGAGAGAGAGAGAGAGAGAGAGAGAGAAGAGAGAGAGAGAGAGAGAGAGAGAGAGAGAGAGAGGAGAGAGAGAGAGAGGAGAGAGAGAGAGAGAGAGAGGAGAGTGTGTGTGTGTGTGTGAAAAGAGAGAGAGTGGGTGGAGAAGAAAGGAAGGGTGCATGTGTTTAAATGCCAGGGTACTGGTGTGTGTGGCATAGCTTTTAAAGAGACAGGGCGGACAGGAGAGACAGAGAGAGAGAGAGACAGATAGATAAATGAAAGATAGACAAAAGAGAGAGACAGAGAGAGAGAGAGAGAGAGAGAGAGAGAGAGATAGACGGACAGACAGACAAATAAATGAAAGATAGACATAAAGAGAGACAGAGAAAGAGAGACAGACAGACAGATAGACAGACAGCCAGATAAATGAAAGATAGACATAAAGAGAGACAGAAAAAGAGAAAGAGACAGACAGACAGAGAATTGGAAGCTAGGCATAAAGATAGACAGACATGGAAAACAGACAGACAGAGACGTAAAAAATAGACAGACAGACAGATTCATGAAAGACAGACAGACATGAACAATAGACAGAGGACGTTAAAGACAGACACACAGACCAAGACACACACACACACACACACACACACAACACACATGGATGACAGACAGGGACAACATCTATCCTTCTGTCAGGTGGTTGTTTGGTTTCCTCTTATTCGTTTTCAGATCCTATTTACATTCTTCCATCTCTCTCTCTCTCTCTCTCTCTCTCTCTCTCTCTCTCTCCTCTCTCTCTCTCTCTCCTCTCTCTCTCTATGTCTATGTGGTATGTGTATGTGTATGTGTATGTGTATGTGTATGTGTATGTGTATGTGTTGTGTGTGTGTGTGTGTGTGTGTGATGTGTGTGTGTGTGTGTGTGTGTGTGTGTGTGTGTGTGTCGTGTTTCACAGATACGCTCTCCCTCTTCCTATCATTATCTATCCCAGCTTGTCGTTTGATCCTACCCCCTCTAAAATAGTTATGGAAATGAGAGAAGATGCTGTTAACATATAAATTAAGTACCAAACAGTCTATTTGTTCACTTTATATACTTCAGGCTATCTTACACTTTGGCAAATTATCTGGCATATTCTCCATCAGTCACTCAGTAAAAGCATAACAATATTGATAATAATTATATAAAAATAGCGACTATATCTTCACTAAAGGTCTCTATATCGTATATTTTCTGGTGCCCATGTGAGTTAACGAGCACGAGAGGGTTGAAAGAAATTTTACAAACATGAGCAACAATTTAATTATGCCCCTACACAAAAGCATCGTCAAACCCTTTGCAAAATTTGATGCGAAATTTTACGTTCCACAACTACTAAAGAGTATATAAAAGCAGGAAGTTGTGTAGTGTAGGTACAGTCACGAGCACTAATAAGTATACAGTTTTAGTTGAAGCTTTGAAAAGTCTAATTCACCAACGAAGAACTAATTCCAATGGATATCTTATTGTACATTTATTTACTGTCTCTAGGTATTCGAAGCACACCTGAATACTTATTAGTGTTCGTGACTGTACCACAACAACCATCATATTAATAAAATGAAACAAAACACATATTGATGACATACGTAATTTAATATGTTTTTCCAGGCATTGGTTGGGGGTCAGTGGTTTTGTGGGAAAGCACAGTGGATTATAACGAAGGCCTTGATGTGATGTAAATATATGCATGGTATTGCGTCTCCATAATATTCTTTGTTTATGTTCGTTGATTTTTATAATCGCCTATGTATGCTTTTAGTACTGAAGGTGTGTATGTATCGTCAGTGTGTTGATTATTATAGAATTCTACGTAAAGGGTTTATTATGATCTGTTGTTGGAGAATCATAAGGCCATTGACTCCTTCAATCTATGCCAGGAAGCAGACTATAGTACCTGAATATACGAGTAAGGTATATTCTGTAGCATAGATGGGAGGAATTACAAGACCCCCTATTCCTTGACAAGAGATAAGCCAATTGAAAATAAAGCTACGGTTGAATATTTCATGATGTGTTGTAGAAGTAAATGGGAATCTGTAGCCAACTCCAACCAGCCCCCATGGACCTAGCTTTGACTCTCTCGATCGCTCACCTTTCCCTCACCCTCTACCCCCTCTCACTTCACCCCTCTCCTCTCACTGGCTGTCACCTCCCACCTTTCATGTCGACTCTCACACAGACAGTTTCCTCTTGGTCTCCCTTTCGACTGTATTCCCTCCCCACCATGCTCCCCTGTTACTCATCCCAACATCATTCTTCCTCGCCTCTCCTATCATACCATTACTCCCCCATACCTTATCTCAAATCACACTCGCTGTTTCTTTATGTATCTGTCTGTCCCTCTCCAAGCTACATTGATACAACACTACACTACACAGTATTCTATGCAACACAGCACTACATTACACTGCGCTGCCCAACACTACCATTAATTTTGCAACTGAGAGCAGAATAGCACAACACAATATTATAGCAAAGGAAAGCACAGCAGCAACACATATCAACATACGGTACACAACAACCACACAACAACAACAACACAATGCTGCATGATGCTACAGTGCAATTCAATTCACAGTACATCACAGCATTACATTACACTATACAACACTGCAATACAATTCACAGTACATCACAGCATTATATTACACTACACAATACAAAATTTAAAGCACCACACTGTACAATACAATACAAAAGAACGCAACACGAGACGAAGCTACACAACACAACACAAACAAAACAAGGCAACGCAACACTACACCCCAACACACAGCAGTATATACACCTTACCCCAAAACAACCATTAGAGGTAACTTGATATTCGTCGATGCTTTAGATGTTTTTCCTTTAGCCTAAGAGAGAGAGAGAGAGAGAGAGAGAGAGAGAGAGAGAGAGAGAGAGAGAGAGAGGAGAGAGAGAGAGAGAGAGAGAGAGAGAGAGAGAGAGAGAGAGAGAGAGAGTGAGAGAGAGAGAGAGAGAGAGAGAGAGAGAGAGAGAGAGAGAGAGAGAGAGAGGAGAGAGAGAGAGAGAGAGAGAGAGAGAGAGAGGAGAGAGGAGAGAGAGAGTTACAAGGAAAAGAAGTACCCTAGGGGACCTTACGATCCATACAAAGAGGGTACCTGTGGGTTTAGTTGCGCAAGTAGGGCGACCGTCCTCGAATGTGTCATGTGAAAACCATCAAGGAACACTCGCACAACGGCTTAAACACCTAGACGGTGGTTTAAGGCTTTGTCTAATCTGGACTTGAACTGATCCACAGAGTTGCTGTTGACTACATCAGCAGGAAGCGCGTTCCAAGTACCGCAGATGCTGTATGTAAAGAACTTACCACACAAATCACGGTTGTATCGCTTTAGTTCAAGTTTGTAGCCATGATTCCTGGTTGTGCCGCCTCACTGAGTTGGAAAATGTCCCTGTAGTCTACATTGTCAAAGCCTCGTAGTATTTTAAACACTTCGATAAGCTGACCACGCAGTCTCCCGGGTTTCCAAAGAGAACAGGTCGAGTTCTACCAACCGATCTTTTATAGCTCTTGTGTCTAAGAGAGGGTATAAGTTTGGTTGCCCCTGGCTTGCACTCGTTCCAATCTCGCGATATCCTTCCGGTAAGAAGGACTCCAAAACTGGACTGCATACTCAGGTGCGGTCGGACAAGGGAATTGTACAGACAAAGTACTATCTCCTTGTTCCGGTATCCAAACTGTCGCTTTATGTACCCTAACATCCTTTGGGCTTTCTCTCAGCCTCAATACACTGCTTTGAGAACTTGAGGTCACTGGTGATAGTTACACCCAAGTCTTTCTCAGTATCAGTGCTTACGAGAGCATTGCCCTTAAGGTTATACTCTGTTCGGGGGTTTCTGTGGCCTATATGCATAACTTTGCATTGTTCACGTTAAATGGCATTTGCCACGTGTCAGACCACTCCCCGATCTTCCTAAGATCTTCTTGTAAACGGGTAGTATTTCCTTCTTCGCGACATTCATACCAAGCTTAGTATCATCGGCGAATTTGGAAATCTTGGCAACCATGTCACCATCCACGTCATTAACATAGATGATAAACAGTAGTGGTCCCAGAACAGAACCTTGGGAACACCGCTAGTAACGGGCACCCACTCTGAAGCCTGTCCATTCACTACCACCCGCTGCCGTCTGTCACTTAGCCAGTTCTCTATCCAATTTGCCACATTTCCGTCTATGCCCAGTTGCACGCACTTTCCGAAGGAGACGGCGGTGGGGTACCTTATCAAAGGCTTTCTGAAAGTCTAAGTAGACAACATCGACCGCTTTATCCCGATCATTCTCACTGAAAACAAAATGGAAGAATTCCACCAGATTTGTGAGGCATGACCGGTGCTGCCGGAACCCATGCTGGAACCCTCAGTAGCCAAATTTGATTCTAAGTGTGCTGTTATTTTGTCCACCATGATGCTCTCCATGAGTTTACAGACTATCGAGGTTAAACTGATGGGTCTGTAGTTTGACGGTTGGCTAGCATCTCCCTTCTTGAAGATAGGAGTCACCTCTGCCTCACGCCAGTCTCTAGGAACGCATCCAGTCTGGATTACCCTGTTGAAGACCATGCACAGGTGCCGTGATACTTCACCATGCACTTCTTTCAACACTCTAGGTAAGAACCCATCCGGACCGGGGGACTTGTTTGCTTTTAATTCGATTATTTTTCTCTCAATTTCTTCTTGGGTGAAGACCATTGACTCCAACTTCTCACTGAAGGAGTCCAAAGGTTCGGGAATGGACCACTCTCCTCAGAGAACACTGAAGAGAAGTACTCATTTAAGAGGTTAGCATTTTCTGCATCAGAGTGCATCAATGCTCCATCCTCATTCACCAAGGGACCGATCCTGTGTCGGATTGGTTTACGGCCATTCACATAACTGAAAAACTCCTTGGGGTTCCTCTTTTGCAGAGTCTAGCCACACGGACCTCCTCAGCACGCTTAGCCGCCCTTATTTTGGACTTCACGTTTCGATTCAGTCTTCTATGACCGTCAAAGTCCCCAGATGTCTTCGCTCGAACGATACGCAGTTCTCCTCTCCCTTAGTAGGTTACGGATTTCCCGATTAAACCACTTAGGTTGAATGAACTTCTGACCTGTTCCCTTCAGAGAATAAAGCGCGACTGAGTTCCATGAAGGAAGACAAGAATGACCTCCACAGATCATCAGCACTCTCTCCCTCTTCTAGTTCTATTTCAGCAACGCTTTCACGAAGACCTGCAAAGTTCGCTCTCCCCATGTCTAATTTTCTATGCACCGGGGGTCACGGACTCCATATTAGGGACCTTAACTGAAAATCTTATAAGCTTGTGGTCGCTTCCACCTATTTCTTCATTTACAGAGAGGTCTTGAATGATGTCATCCTCGGAGGTGAGGACCAAGCGAGTATGTTAGCACCTCTTGTTGGCTCCCTTACCCATTGAGTGAGGAATTCATCATTTACAAACTCCAAGAGTGGTGTGTTCTCGGCAGAGGGCTCTCTGGTTTCCCAGTCAACATGTGTGTTGAAGTCCCCCCATAAGGATGCACACCCTGCCATCCACTAGTTCACCCAGCAACTGGTATAGGTCCCTGTCCATCTCATTGAGTTGTCCAGGGGGTCTATAAAGCAGCAGGGTTCTGTATTTTGCAGTGCCTATTTCTATGGTCAACTCCAAGGAGCTCGTGGTTCGATGTGATGTTGCATGTCATCGATTTGATGGAGTTCTTTACATACAACAGCACACCACCACCCCCTCTGTCCTCTCTATCTTTGTGGAAGAGTTGGTAGCCTGGAATCACGAATTCCCCTTCAAGATCTCTGTCTGAGGTTCTCAACCATGACTCCGTTATGGCCACCATCTCGGGTTCCTCTGTCGCAACGAGGGCCCGCAGTTCCAAAATTTGTTTCGGATGGACCTGCGTTGAACAATAGAACCTTCAGGGAACCCCCAACTGCAGGCTCCCTATACTCTTCCGTTTCCCGGTTTGGTCATTGTCTTGGTAGTGCTGGGGATATCCTTCTTCAGGATCTCAGCGAATGTCTTCTCTGGGGTCACTCTAGCATAGCGATGAGGGCTCTCCTCCACGCTCGGTCGAGTGCTCCTGAGACATCGTCGGACGGCGTCTTCATTAATTTGGAAAGCACTTCTTTCCCCTTTAGTGAGAGATGTGTACCATCCCTCTGGTAGAGTCGTCTCTACCAAAGAGTGAGGTGTAGGGGTCCACAAAGAACACCCCCTCGCAGTACACAAATCAGCCAGCCGCTGATTTACTGCAATGTTCTTTGACAGAGCAGTCCCCTAAAGGGCCTCTCCTTGGGAGCATGCCAACAACTACCTCTTCTGCGGGTTTTTGACCCACAGTCGTCTACTGCACCGAGCACATCCGAGAGGACTCCTTCGGTCATGCCCTACCTCCTACCATTTCTCAGGTAGATGTCATTACCACTCACCATGAGTGCAAT